>JAQFZL010001084.1:0-11624 GCA_034695685.1 Galumna lanceata
TTTAGGACACTTTTTTAGTACTTTTACTTCAAATTAATAAATTCCCATGTCAAATAAACTTATGAAAATATTTCCCAAATTTTTTCAATATGCATGTATTATTTTCAAATATTTATTGTTTTGATTATGAAAAAAAAATTAAATCACTAGAATACTATCAGGTTTTTTGTTAGTTTTGAGATGATTAAAGTATCAATTTTTTTGCAAAGGGTATTTTCCTAATTATATTTATAAGTTTTACTTTTAATCTTTAATTAATTAACTGTCAAACATTGACTTTATAAGACAAAACATAAGATTTCAATTTAGATGTGATAAAAGGAACAGGTTCAAAACTTATAAAGAATATTAGCCACTTTCTAGGTATTTTTGAAAAACTTGTCATAAAAATTTATTATGATTTTTGAATAGAGACATAATAAGTGTCTCAAAATAATTATCACAAATTGGTTTACGTCTTTATATAGAAAAAAGACTCGAAAGTCGATAATTCAGAAATAATTAATTGAGATAAATATACAATTTTATGTACATTAGAACAAATATACATCTTTACCTACTAAATCCAGCTTGCTGATTATGAAAATGATATTATTTTTTCAATGTCTTTACGTATAGAAATGTTTTGAATGAGAACCATGATTAAATATATAAATTTTGATAATAACTTTTTCTTTCTATAAAACTTCTAAAAACCAAAATTCATCAAGCTCGTAAACAGCTTGCTTGTATCACTGAGATATAACCAGAATATTCAAATAATTAAGCAAAAAATTAAGCAAAGTTAGACTTAACTTGTTTATTGAGAAAAAACTTAAAAGTATAAAATGACCCTTTAGAATTAAATTAGATAATTTTCATAGTAACATCAAATGAACCTGATTAAATTTTGAAATATATTTATGAAAAGCTTGGAAAACAAATTTTGTATACAAACCAAAGATTTCATTAAAATATTCAATTTTTGATTAATTTTTCAGTCATATTCAGTGCTTAAACTTTGCACCTTCCATTTAAAAGTTAAAATTTTTAATCTTTCTCAATTTTTTGCAATCTCTGGATATAATGTTTATATAAATTTATATTTATGAATAGCATCATGCAAAATTTTCAATTTGTCTATATCTTATAGAAAATTTAATTAAAGTGCAAGATTTAATGATTTTTTCATATAGATGTATTGATGATCAACTTTGTTACTTGATATATTCTGATAAAATATGAAGGAAAGTCATTGAACATTTGGAATATCAAACATGAAAATTCAAAAAATTATCAATCATTCGATATCTAATTCTCTTATCCTCTTCGAGGGTCGGGGCACAGACTGGCAAAAGTTAATCGCTAGAGCTTTCCTAACAGCTGGCGGTTTTACCTGCACGGAGAAAGTTGATCCCTTCCCTCGCAAAGAGTTTTCGGACCACATCCAACCATCTCATGCGCGGCCTACTCCTGGATTGACTTGCGGTTGGTGGAGCAGAGTAGATTTGCTGCTAAAGTCTACCCTGTGGTATTCTCAGTACGTACCAAAACCATCGCATAAAAATTATATTATGACTAATATGTTCAATTTCATATTAAACAAAGCATGCTCATTACGAATCTGATATTATATTTTTTGGTATTAATATAATAATGAAGTTATGATCAGAAATTTTATTTTTTATCCTGATTTACCTTGATTACATTATAATTTTGAAATTTATTTAAAATATTAAACATAAATTTATATGAATTTCAAAAAGTTTCAGTTTTCAAATTCGATTAAAACTTATAATTATTTGAAACTTAAATAATATTTAAACTTATAGATATTTAACTGTATTTCTGTCTCACATTTTTCAGAATTATCATTATAATTTTATGTTTTCGATCTTTCAATTTGCGTCTATATTTTCATCATCAAAACAAAAAATTTCCAAAATTATACATTATAGTTCAAAGAACGCAAAATTTCATTGTCTATATTTAGATTTGTGACAATAAAAACACATGAGGAGTAATATTTTTCAGAAACTTTCTCTTTGAAATGCCCATTATATTGAAAGATAAGCCTAAAACTAGTATTCAATCATTAATGTGACCTTGGTTTTCATTATTTTTTGTTTAATTTTTCTAAATAATGTCTGATCTTCAAGCTTACTTTGAAATATTGTGCTTCAATTTTGAGTTTATACTTAATTTTTTTTAAATTTTATATCTGTATTTTGTAAAATATTATTTCAAATATCATATATTTCGCAAAAAACAGTGAAAATCATTAATAGAATATAACAACACATTGAAAGCATTGTAATTAGTTTTGAGTAATTAATTCAAAATGAAAACGTTAATAATATTTTTAATAAAATCATTCAAATATTCTCACCAAATAATAGTGAAACACATTTATTCATTGTTTTGCTTAAACTTCATGTTTTCACATTTACTAATGCAATGAAATTATATTCAAATCAGGTCAAATCAGGTCATTTCAGATAATTTTTTCAAATATTCAAATTTAAAAATAATATTTTTTAATTAACTTTTAAAATATTAATTTACGTTAAATGTTTCGGTTTATTGATTTAAAAACTAATGGTTTCAAACTTACTCCTGTTTTGGACTTCTCTTCTAAACATGACTTCTTTATTACTGAAAGATCTAATTTTGCCTTTTGTTGAGCCATTACTTCAATTTATTCATATTCTTTGCTTAAGTTATAAAACCAAATGATTTTCTTTTCGTCAAACAATACATTAGTTTCGGTACAGAAACTAATCGGTATTAAAACCAATGAATTGATATTATTATTGACACTCAATTTGAAAACATATGGAAACTGAAAGTAATCCAAAGTCACCAAAAATATAGTATATGTAAGCCCACAGAACAGCATAGATTTCAAAATCAAGAGCATATATTTACTCTTAATATATTTGAAACAGGTTTTAACATATTTTAATAATTTTGATATAAATTCCACGAGATTTGAAAAATAATATAATATGAACCAAAATTATTAGCCTACAAATCTCCAGTATTAATATGAGCAAGGCAAAAGAAAATTCTTTGAAAAATTTAAATAGCATCATTTATTCTGTATCTTTAATTATTTCTTGTTGTTACTTGAACACTTATGTATAAATTAATCAAGAAATGTTCCATAAATATTATTCACTTTATATGAAGTAATAAATCGATTTTATACTTATTTTAATATTAAATTGTTTTGTCGTTCAGTACAAGTGGTAACTGAAATTGGTTTGAAGTTTAATTTTAATTTCAAAATTAAAAAATGATTTAAATGATGATATAATGTTTGATTTATATATCTTAGAAAAGATCGATAAACAGTTTATGACTGGTTTTATGTTTAGTTCTCAAGAAACAGAGATTGACCAAGATGAAATATTTGAAAATGATGTAAATGATTATGTTTCATCAGAGAATCAATTATACAGGAATAAAAGGCAAGACTTTGAATACCTTAAACCCCCTCATGGAAATTGTGATGATTATATAGGAAATACTAAATTCAATTAAAATTCTCATTGGAATTGTGTTCGACTCTGTATTAAAAGTTTGGCTCAGAATAAGTTTGAATGCAATCCAATATTTGTTGAAAAATCTTCTCATGAGTTGGACTTTAAGTCAAATGATTTAATTGAATGTAATTCTAGTCTTCAGAGAGATTTCGATGAATTGCTTCAATCAAATGATTGGAAAAAAAAGTGTATTCAAATTTGTCCCAAAAATTGTCATTTTAATAATTATTATTTATATACCAATCCTTTTCTTATTGAATCTAAATTTGAATATATAAGTAATCAATCCACACATTATAGAAAATGTCTTGTCTGGGAAATGAGTTATGAAAGTTTAATCTTTGAAGAAGAACCTGTGATGACATTCATTGAATATCATTGTATTTGTGGCGGACTTTTAGGCCTTTGATTTGGCTTCAGTATAAAAAATTTATTCGATAGGAATTTTTGGTGGAGAATTTGGCAAAAAAATATAAATTTTAAAAATAATAACCTAGTTCAGCCATTCAATCGTCAACTTTAATATCATAAAAATTAGGTGAACTATTTATTATTGAATTATTTCACAAAAATAATAAATTAAATTATTTTTTGTGAAATTATAACTTTTCTCAGCAATAAAACATATACAACCCTGTTGAAAAATTTGTAACAGGGATTTTTCCTTCAGAGCAAAAGCTTAATAGTGTGGACAATAATTATTTATAATTAATCAATAATTTAAAAAACACTGTGTATAAAATGTGTTTGAATCAATGATAAGAAGCACAGCTCCAAATTTTGCATTTTATCCAATTTCTTCTATGAAAAACAGTTATTCATATATTTGTTATTCTTATATAATAATATAAACAAATATAATGTATTGCAATATAAGGTTTTGAATACCATTTGTTTTGTTTATAAAATATTTTAAAATTATAACTCAATGTAGGGGTTGACAACATCTTCCTCATTGTCACAGAAAAATAAAAATAATTTCAAAACAATGTATAATTAAATAGAAGCAATAAAATTAGGATTATTGAAAATTCACCTGTTAAATGATATAATCAAATTGATGAGAAATTTAATAAGATAGATAATATTCAATTGAACATTACCAAGTTATTTTCGAATTGAGCATTCGAATGAGGTTTATAATTTTTGTTAGATTATCTGGTCATAACTACAAACAAGTTTGTTTTCAAATAATCCAGATTATTTATGCTAAAATAAAGTTACCTAGATAACTTCAATAATAATTTTTTTACAGTCTTAGAAAACTCAATGATCTTATTATGAATCAATATTGAATTTTTCATTATATAAAAACTGTTATCAAAGGTCAAATAGAGAAACTTATTGATTACATATAAGAAAAATGAAAATTCCTTATTTAAATAATGATAAGAAAATATTGTCTTGGTGACCACAAAAAATTTTATTGTCTCGGTTCGATTATTAATATTGTGGTAATCGTCTGCGATAATGGTAAGCATGACGAGACATACTTATTTAGTAAGGATTGAACTTATTTTGACTACTCGTTAGACCATACTTATCGGCCTTTAATAAGGACTATATGTTGTACTTATTTGATGAAGAATAGGTATAACATTTCAAAAAAAGATATTTGTTTTAAAATTATTCGATAATTCATAAAAAAGTACTTTTGACATATAATCAAAGCCAATATAAGTAATAACATATGGATATTTTTTTGTTACTTCAAATATCATATAAAATTTGAAATTTTCAACAATATTTTTCACTAAATAATGAAATATTATTGAAAAACTCATATTTTTCAAAAAATTTTGAAAACTATGCAACCAGTGAAAAATAAGATACTTAGGATCTATCACACTTGTTACAAACTAAAAGTTTCCTAAATAAATACATGCAATAGTTTTGAACTTAAAATTAACAAATTATTAACACCAAACACTTTTTTTGTAAATTAATATCAAATGTGCTGAGATTTTGTACCAACTATAAGAATAGTATGGCTTTTACTCTACTCAAAGCTGAGTATTATATTAAAAATAATTTTATACAAAGTTATGATGAATATGAAAGTTTGTCAAAAAAAATAACTTCAAAAAATTAGCAAAATATAACATAAAATTATCTACTTTCTAGTCAATAGAGTCATACATATAATGTCCTTAGTTTGTACTTATTTTAAGACTTGAAAATACTTAGTTTCATAAAAAATACCTGGTCACACTAATTATGGTGCAAGATGTGGTGATAAAAGTGATGAACTTGTCTTTTATATCTTCTGTTCAACTGTCGTCCTTTTCTATAACCATGATCACGCCTATGCTCAAGTCTTCCGTCTCGTGATTAGTTTCTTCTTTTAAATCGGTTCTGTGTTTATATCATTTCTTCGATATCTATCCAATTGTCTTCCGTGAACATCAATAGGAGAATATTGTGACGGTTTGGTCATGGCTTGGGTTACTTTTGACAATGTCACTGCAGACATTGTCTATCCATCAGTTCAGAAGAGCATTCAGCTGCTGAGTTTTGAGTCCGGAATATCCTCCTATTTTATATCACGATTAATACTTGACATTATTTTGAAGAAATCTGCTTATATGTTGACTATAACAAAATAAAGTTTAAAAGAAATAAAAACTTCTTCTTTCAATAGAAATTTTGTATATTCTTGTTACTTTTATTTTCTTTCATTATAACCAGAGGTTTTGGATTCCGTACCTGTAGGGTTGGAAAAATACATGAAAAAAATCATAACATGTTTTATATATTTTGTAATATAAACAATTGATTAGAAACAAATTATACAGAAAATTTGAACTTCAGCCATTACTTCAAACAAATTAAAACTAAACACAATCAAAATATTTAGAGAATGAACAAAATATTTCTGATATTTTTCATAAGAATTAAATACAATTCCAAGTGGATGCTTGAAATTTTAATACTTCATTTTCAAACAGATTATTAGGAAAATATATTTCTCAAATTTAATCATTTACACAATTTTATCAAAATTTTTATCAACCTTTTATTAATATCCCATATATTATAATATTTTTCATGTATTTTGCAAACCCTACAGGTACGGAATCCGAGACCTCTGATTATAACTTTAAGCTCAATTTCACCATTTAAACTTGATTTTAGAATTTTCTGGAAATTTCAGAACAACTTCCTAAATTAAAGACTTTTAAGAACATGAAGTATAGCTCATTTGATTCATTTCTCAATGATGAACACATAAAACCTTTTTTTCTAATCTTTAAATTAACCTAAAAATATTAGAAAAATGCTAATTAATTGAATCTAAGCTCAAAACTTTCAGTCGAAATAATTTTGTTCAGAAAAAATATCTACTTTTTATACAATTCTAAGTTTAAATAAAACAAAATAATTATATTGAAATGAATTTGAATTAAAATATTTCTTAGAAAACCTTTCAGTTTTTTAATCAGATTCTTATAAGAGTTAGGAATGAAAATCATATAATCAAGGATGTTTAATAGATAATAAAAAGTACTAAATATATAAGAATTATATGTTGAAATATAAAACTAATTAATTCATAATTTAATGATATACTAATTTGTGGTTTCATCACTCAATTCAAAGAATTAAGAAATAAATCATTAAATTTTAATAAAAATATATTTAATTTGAAATATACTGAATATAATAATTTGTTTTCACATTTCATGATTTATATGATGAATTATTAATTTTTAGAGCCTTTTACTCCTTAATCTCAATTATAATATTTTAATTTCAATCTTTGAGACAACACATGTTTAACCTTAAAAAATAGATAATCAAAATTATCATTTATTCCTTGGTAGTTGTGTTGATTCATTATTAAAATATCAAAGTGAAACATATTTACTTAATCACATCAGTCAACCACTACTGTTGGTATTGCAGATAGTTTCTTAAACTACTGTTCCTTTATTCAGTGCTTATTAAGAATGAAATGATTTTCAATCAAGGCTTAAGTCAGTCGTAGAGAAAGAGAAACATGAGTACCAGCAATAAATGGCTTGATGAAACTTCAATAACTTTGGTCAAAGTTTCAAACATTTTGTAAATTTAAATAAATTTCTACTTAAGATACAACTGAAACAGAAACAGATCCAAACAGAAACTGGTCTCAAACGGGATTAGTCAATATAGTGTAAAATAGTCATGTAAATTTCCAAACTTTAAAGCGTTCCTCAACTGTTAGTCATTAGAAAGATATAAAATCAATGATTAAATTATATCAAAACAGATAAGAAATATAACTTCAAAATTATTCACAACAACTTTAGCTAATCGAAGTTCTTTGCATAAGTTACTAATGATTAGTATATGTAAAAACTAGGAGTTTAGGCAAAACAATGAATAAATGTGTTTAACTATTATTTGATAAGAATATTAAAATTAAATTTATTTTCTTGAATATTGGTAATGATTTCTTATATTTTGATGAATTAAAGGTTATTTTTCCATTTATTTTTTAAAATATTGTCAATAAACCAAATGATAACATTAATTTTGTTCACAAATAAAAAAATTAAAAATTTTATCTTTTTTTTAGCTTTATATTCTGATTTTAACTTGCAAAATATTTCATATCGGGATACACTATTGGCTTAATATGATTGCATTATTCAAATCTTCATGTAATAAGCTTTTGATAGAGACCAAGATCATTTAAATCAATGAAGTTCGAAAACGAGAATCTTTTTCTCAGTTTATTTAAATAATGATAAAAATCCTTTTTCTTCGTATGATTTCAATGAAAAACGCTTTTCATTGAAAAACTTTTCAAAGAATTTGTTTCTATCGTTTGAAATGATAACAGACTTTTCGATACCAAAAGTCTTAAATTCATTCATAGTTATCGACCACTCATTAGACGTATTAAGAATATGAGCACAAGTGGGCCGTTCACTACTTTCTGAACGTCTCATCGACACCATTATCTTCAAAGCATTCAAATACTTCTTCAAAATATCATTATTAATAACTTCACCCGAACTGAGAAAAGTAATGAATTAAAACATTTTTTAAAGCAATTTTTCAAATCAAAGACTTACTCTATTATTGCAAAATCGAATAATTGTTTAGCAATAATTCCCAGACTGTATATATCTGTCTTAATATTGTGCTTGCCACTATCCTTAACCTCTGGTGCCATATAAATGCTATTTAAATGATCATGGTTATTGATAAAAGTTTTAAACGGTCCGTCAAAATTTGCTAATCCATAGTCACATAACTTTAAAAACTGACCATATCTCGGGTTTTCCACAATTAATACATTCTGTGGTTTGAGGTTTCTGTGTATTATCGGAGGCTTTGATTCGTGTAAGTATTGGACGCATTCCAACAACTCTTTGAATAATTCACTCGAAATGAAATACTCGACGCAATTCATCTCTTCTTCAGATTTTGTGCGAAAGACTTCAGATTTTTGTTGAATAATATTCTCGAGATTTTTGAAACACAATTCCATTTGAATATAAAGACATTCATTTTCAATCCAAGAATCAAAATACTGGACCACATAAATAGATCTTCTTTTTAATGACATTAAAGTATTGACTTCTGGAAGTACTTCTTCATTAAAATAACGTTTTTCTAAAGTAAAAAATATTAAACTTATTTGTATTTAGAAATTTTTCTCAATATTACCAAAACTTATTTTCTTTATCGCAAACTTTCTTTTATGTAATTTATTCATCACTTCATAAACGGTTCCAAAACCTCCGGAACCCAATTCATTGATTATTTTAAATGAGTTATTAAAGCGATTTTCAAATTGTTTGCAATTATTTTGAAATATGTCTGAGATGTCATTTCCATCAAAATTTTGTTTAATATGTATTGTTTTAAACGTTATTTTATATAAATTGGCGTAAAATTCAAACAATGTTTCATAATTAGTTTTAATGATTTTATTTCCACTCAAAGAATATACGGTATTCTCATAAATAGTGGCAGCGATTGCTTTACTCTTTTGATAATAAGTTATTGAATGTAATGAAGAGATTTTGATTTCGGTTTCCAATATTTTTGGACTTTTTTCATAAGAATGTGAAGTATTTTCCTCTAAATAATGTCCACAAAAATAAATGAATCCTTCATTTGTGAGGAAATATGTGTTATTACTCGAAGGACAGACAGATTTGATATTTGATATATTAATTAATTTTGGTTCAAAAATTTTCAATTCTTTCTCTAATTTGTGTCCCAAATGACACCACTTATTATAACCCCAACTGTAAACCATTCCATCAAAAGTCAGAGCATATGACTGATGAAAGGAAGAGTGAACTGACTTAATGGTGTGTTTCTCAAACATATTAAGTTGAATGGGGTTTGAAATGATTTGTCCCCTCTCTTTTCCACATCCAATTTGTCCCAACTCATTATTACCCCATCCATAAACATTTCCATCTGAAGTAAGAGCTAAAGTATGGTCTGAACCACAGCTTAATTGAACAAAACTTTCATTTTCAATAGAAATTAATCTTGGTCTTAGATATTCTGTTTCATTATAGGAGATTTCTTTTTCTAATTGACCTAGTATACCTTGACATCCCCATTGATATAGTTGTTGATCACTATTTAAAGCCAATACAAAAGTACAACCATTAAAGAATTGTTGAATATTTTGATGACACAATTCTAGTATAATTTGTGGTTTTTCTATAACTTTATTGTGACCTAAACCACAACAACCGAAATGATTAGAACCGAAACCAAAAACATTGTCGTCTTCTGTAATAAACAATACGTTATATCCCTTTTCGTCATCAAAAATGTGAAATATTTTGATTCTTTGTTTTAATTTGACGTCAATTTCATTGAAGATTAAAAAATTATCAAAAATATCAGACATTTTCTTAATTTTATGTTTATTTGTAATAAAATATTAATAATAAATAAAACCATAATTAATAAAATGTCTTGAATTGCATTTAATTAAATATTTAATATTATTTCATTAAACTTATATCCCATTAATAATAACCCTGGTTATTATCAATTGTTTAATGATAAACCAAAAGAACTACTCATTAATCAGATAATTTGTTCAGAATAATTATCTAGCACACATTTGATAAAGCAATCCTATGTAAAGCAAGGCTTCTAATTCAACAAAGTATTAAAGCTTATAATAAAATTATATATGAGAAATAAGCAAGTTAATTTTAAAATAATACAATTTCTTTGTATTACTTTACAAGCAACAACATTCTATTAGTGAAATTCACCATGGTGTCATTATCCCATGCTATTATAAAATGAAACTCAAAGTTGTGAATTCAAAGTCTGAAATTTTGTTTATTACAGTCATTTATGATTTGGGTAAAGCACCTTGGTAATATCATATTTTGTTAACCCAATCGATTAGTTAACCCAACAGAATATTATCATCAATAGTTTGGTTAAAATAAATCATGAATAGCAGGGATGTTCAATAGGGGGAGAAAATTAAATGATATAATAAAAATCTCATCAATTTATTCAATAGTTATATAGTTATTACATTAGGTTTATTTTCAAAATATATTTTCTTGATAATATCTATTTACTCGGGAGTATTTTCCATTGGTTACTCTCGGATCTCAATGAAATATACCTTGTTGTATTCATTTAGGAAAGCTGAAGAGATTGGTGAAGTTATTTTTTGTGAATGACCATGTTTTTGGCCAGAAATTACCGATTAATATTCAGGAAAAATAGTATTGAAAGTTTCAAAAGAAAGATTAAACTTAAACTTGTATTAACAAGGTTACTAATCTTTCATTAGCAATGTTCATTAGTAATTTCCAGTAAATAAACTATTAAATTCAATTTTTAGTTTTGTTCCCATTTTGTTTTACATATTTTTTTCAATGAATTTCATTCAAATAAAATGATTACAAATAAGTTTGTTTTGAATTTTATTCATTACTAATGAAATATTAGAAAAGTTGTTAATTCAAGTTTAAGTTTAGTCTTTCTTTTAAAGTTTTAAATACTGTTTTTCCTGAAAAATAATCGGGAATTTCTGGCCAAAAACATAGCCATTCGCAAAAAATAACTTCACAAATCTCTTCAGTTTTTTAAATAAATTTATAT
>JAQFZL010001085.1:0-11619 GCA_034695685.1 Galumna lanceata
AACATCATAGAAATGTATTTTATTATTTGATCGCCTTTTTGAGAGAATTGCTCAGACATTCCAATTCTAATCGACTCGACTCTAAACTTTTAGGTTTGTTTTAATGGTTTAAAATTTTAATTCTTTTATTTATTAAATTATTGCTTAATATTTAGCCTCAATATTCGGGTCAATTGTGTTGAGGGCACCCGAAAACGATGCGATGTGTGAAATGAATAGAAGACAAAACTCGAGCCGAAATACTAACAACTCAGTGCAGTCACAATCAGTGGACAGGAAGAAAGCGGCATTTCTTTTTCACTTCTTAGTCAACGATTTCGATAATTAATGACTTCTTCCGATTCTTTTTAATACTATTTTTTTAATTGTTTTTAGTTATCAATAATTGTTAAATGATTTGAAGGACAGTCGCCTCTCTTTTGTTATTTTGAGTACATTTTTAGTCAGCAATAACTCCATTGAAAAAAAAGTTATCATTTAATGTCAAAATAGATTATATGAATGTCTTTCGATTTTATAACTTTACTTAAATTCATTGAAAAGTTATTTATTTGAAATTAATTGTTATTATTATCACCGAAAAGATTACCCATAAATTTGTTGAGAATAAATTGATTTAAATTTTTTATCGATCAAATCATATCAAAGATTATGTAATATCATTAGGCGTTAGTTTCGCTATTTTTTTAATCAGTATTTATATCGTTTGTAAGAATTAAGGGCTCTTTGGGTCCAAAATTGTATTTCAAATCATTCATTGAAATCTCGAATTCTGTTGAAATCAATTTTTATTGAAAAACTAAAATTTAAATAAAAATTTAAACAAATATTCACTTTATTTGAGTCTAATTTTTATTTATAATAAACCATTTAAACACATTTAATAAACTTTGTACACAAGTGATCACTAAATGTATTTTTACCATAAATTTTTAATATGAATTAATTCTTAAACTACAATCGAAATTCAATACTTAATTTGATTATACTCTTGCACAGTTTTAATTTGACTCATAGACTAGTCATAGTCTATAAATTCTTCATAGGAGTGAGTTTTGAACTTTTGAAGTGACGATAAGTAAAAGTTTAATTTGACTTTTGGTCGATGTTTTGAATTGTTGTTAATATTAATATTTAAAATATTTTATACTTTTTTTTTATAAACTAATCAAAAGTAACGCGAATTCAATAATAAAAATAATTAAAATTATTTAACGAATTAAACGATTTGTTTTAAATTCAAAATATTTTAAAATTAAATAAATTAAAGCAAAGATTTATTTCAGTTTTATTCTTAAAAAGTATTAATTATCTGAAGAAATACAATGAGTTCATCGCAAACATCGTTAGGAATGGGTTCTGATTTGGACGATATGGTTATCGAGAGTGAATGTCTGATTCCTGAAAGCGGTTCACCTCCGGGTGAAGTATTTTATAATACTATCTCTTATGTCATCCAATGCGCTGAACATCAGAATATAGCGTTGACTCACACTATTAAAGACAATAAAATTAGAGCGATTTGGTTACCATTCTTTGCCCACTCCTCTCAGTGTTCAGTCCGAACGAGAGTATGGGACGACATCTGTTTAATATTGAGAAAAGAGGACATCTCTTATATTTTGGGAAGTGTTGACGGCTCCAGAGAGGGACAGATATCTAAAGTTAAGTTAATTATGTTTAAGAGACTTGAAGTGAAAAGAACTCAATTACCGAATCAGGAATTCATTACTCATTTGATTTGTTTTGTTTCTGTTATTAAAAAACCGATTTGTTGTCAAAAGACTAAACGAATTGAATGGTATTCGTGTAAAGACATCATAAGTGGAAGAATTGGTAAACTCTGGGGACCAGAAGTCAAACAATTGGTTAAGTTTTTGCCAAAACCTAAATTTGTGGGAATCAGTGAATATACTCTTAAGAATGCCTTAACTTTTGTCACAAATATAAACGAAGCGCCGAAAAACAATGAGGAAGAACTGCTTCAACAGATGGGTATCAGAAGACAAGAAGTGGAAGTCATTTATGAAGACTTTTTAGTTCACTGTTTTCCTTCTGTTTCTATGACTTTCCAATCATTCACTGAATTCCTTAAGAAATATGACTACAATTGCGATGAAAGACATTTTAAAATGTTATTCAATGCATTCAATTATAACAAAAAGGATTTCCTCGACTTTAATAACCTATTAATTGGTCTGATAATAATGGACCCTGGTTCTCCACACAGACACTATAGAGCAGTCTTTATCTTCAGATACTATGATTTTGACGGCGACGAAGTCTTGAGTTACTCAGAGCTCATGAGTTTGTTTCGAGACCTTAATTTGAATGACAGCGAAGACATTATTAGACGAAAGACATCAGAATTTATTGAAAAAGTTATTCCAAATCAAAGAAATAAATGTTCTTTTGATGAGTTCGTCAACGCTATCGCATCTTTGAAATTGAGGGGTACCTCACAATTGTGTCGCTCCGAAAACTCAATCATTAACTCAATAGCAAAGTCTGTGGGAAATCGCGGAAAATCACTCATTAGTCTTAAAACCGCCAAAAAAGAGGATAAATATATATCCAAAAATAAAGAGAAGACCAAAAAAGATTTGGGTCCCTGTCTTCGATGCAGAGCCAGGAAATATGTTTATGGCAATCATTTGGTTCAATTCAATACCGAAGGCTATAGGGCTGACATTCAATTAATTAGCGAAGGTTTGGATGGTTTAGATCTAAACATAATTAACTTTTAACTGATTTTCAGAGTTTAGCCATTTTTCGAGGGTTTACTCAAAAGAGTTCACATTTCCCAACACTTGTTTGCCGTCGATTCTGATTGAAGTGATTAAAGAGTTCGATAACATTAAGTTAAACGAAAAAATTAAGGGTTTATTTACCGACGATAAGGAAAATTTGTTCAGAAATTTAGGAGTTCTTTGTATAGCTTTGGAACACATATTTTCATCGGAACAGAGAGTCGTTAAAACTAATGGTCCGACAATTGATTTGGGAGACATTTGCGGTGATTTAGACAACTTATTACTCCTCGAATCGATTTTATGGAAGAATTTCCCCGTTTTTACCACAAATATTGTCTTTTTGGGAAATTATGTCAATTTTGGGAAATGGAGTGTCGAATGTGTTATATATCTCTTAAGTCTTAAACTTCTTTCTCCGAATAAAGTGTTTCTATTGAGAGGAAGACATGAAATTAGAGAAAATCAAAACTCTTTCCTTAAAGAATGCATTGAAAAATATGACCAAAATATTGGTAAAAGGATTTACGACAGAATTAACTCGACTTTTGACAGAATGCCTATCGCTTTGATTATCGACGAAACCATTTTCTGTACGAACTCTGGAATTCCCAAAACAAATGTTAAAGTCATTGACTTTAATAAAAAAATAAATTCATTTTTGAAGAATCCATCGATTGATCCCATCGTTTGTCAGGTATTGTCTCTCTCTTTCTCTTTAACTCTTTTAATATGAAATTCATTTAAATCTTAAGCTCTTAAACAATGAACCAAAAGTTGGACAGAAAACTGATTTTATTAAAAAACCAAATAATAGCTCTCATTATATCTTCGGTGAGACTGCAGTCAATAACTTCTTGAAAGACAATGGCTTTACTCATATTGTTTGTGGTAATCGTCCGAATGTCAGGGGATATGAATTGCTTTTTTCCGGAAAACTAATCACTTTATTCTCGACCACAAACTGCCAAAACTTAGACATCACTACTTCTGCAGCAATTCTTTTCACCAAAAATAAGATTATTGTCACTCTTTTTGAGTTAACCAAAGATACCGACACTTCAGATATGGTGTCCATTGCTTTCAAACCTGAGGACGAACTCAAGAAAATAGATCCAAACGAAACAATCGAATGATTAGTGTTTTCTCAGTTTAAACAAATTTTATCTCTTATTATATCTTTTGTTTTTAAAATCGATTAAATTTAAAATAAATTCAATTCATTTCAATTCATAATTTTTTTTAATAAATACTCAAAAAATTTATACATTAAATAAAATTATTGAAAAAATAAACAAAAATTTCATTAAACTTTTGATTTCCACAAATTGTATGAAAACTAAAGTTCTATTAAATTTTATTTTACTTTAAATGACTTCTAATAATTTAAAAGTTTTTATAAAATTTATTTTTGTTTTTTCTTCATATTAAAGATATTTAAACTTAATATTTAAGAGAAATAATGTTTAATAATTAACCGTTTGGTTAAAAGATTGGAATTTTTAAGAATGGTTTTTCATTAAAATGCATAGTTATGTAATGAATCGACCAGGAATAATGTCAAATGTAAATATTGAATTTTTAGAAAAGTTTAGTGGATATCATTTAGTTTTTTTTATATTCATTATTCATAGTCTTTTGGTCAACAGTTTTCTTTATAATTAGAACTTAATTAATAGGATTATAGAGTCTATTATACGGATAAATAAAATTTTAATTTAAAGATATTGTCAATCAAGTTGTGGTCAAATTGAAATTATTTTGTTTAAAAATTATTTAATTTAATATGTGTTGACAAACAACACTCAAAATTTGAATAATATAATTGAAGGCATTTCCTTAATTAAAAAACTGAAAAGAAGTCTATAAAAGTATATAAAAGACCTGAATAATTACCTTGGTAATGATGACAATGAATTTAATGTATTCTTGCTCAAAATAATGGCCAACTATTCTTTGTCTATTATTATTTATTTATAACTTATAATGTATTTTTTAATATTATTTATTCTGTTTTGTTGTCAATCAAATCATTATAATCTGATATTTTGAAAAAAATTGGATAAACAGATAACTCACAGACTTATTGATAAACATTTGAAGAGTTCATTGGAATTGAGAGCCATTTATTGCAAAAAATGTGGAATTTTGTTAATTAAATTAATTGATTTCAAATAAATTCATTTAAAAACTGGAAATCATTGAAATAAGACGTCAAAGAGTTTTATATGAATTTTAATTGAGTTAATACTTTGGAGTCCGTATAATATATTGAATAAATTGAGCGTTTCATTAGTCGCCCAGTAATTAAACCATAAAATTTAAGGTAATTTACCGATAATTTCAGTTTTCATTAGACTAAGCGATGAAAAAGAGATTCATTTAAAAGTCTTAAAACCTGATTAAGTGATCGGAATTCTAAAGTTATTTAAACATTCCTTCAATTATTCAAACATTCCTTTAATAAATTCAAAAGTTAACCAAAAATAATAGCCGTTTCGATATAGAGATGAGTGAAAAGTAATCCTGTGTTTCGTTTAAAATTTTTAATTGAAGTAAAGACTTATTTCATATCTTCTTATGAATGAAAAATTCAATTAAAAGTCTGACGTTTTTCAAAATAATCAGTTAAAAGGCATCAGAAAATAAAATTCAAAAAAACTAATTTAAGGTAAAAAATGGTCAAAATTGGCAAAAACTAACATTTTTAATGAGTTTAAATGAAATAATTATAAGCAAAAAATAAGAGGAGAAAATCTCATTAAAGATAGTAAAGGAGTCGTACGACTTGTTTGAAAGCTATTCATAAAAATTTAGTGGAAAATTGCGTTTAATCTTTCAGTTAATCATTCATTGAATCTCTGCTTAAATATAGTAAAATGCAATGAATTTGTAAATTCATTAGAAGTGCTCTCATTTTCAAATAATATTTTATTTGAATTTGAATAAAAACATTTGCCTCTAATATCATAACTTTGAGTAATTGGCTATTAATCAAGAGGTGATCCAGTGGTCAGGACATCATCAAAAGCACTTATCCTATTCTTATCGCTCAGAATTGGTTGAAAAAAATATCAAAGATTTAATAGGGATTCCTATGAAATAACTTTTTTTTATTTTTTGAAATTAACTAGAGTTTAATTAAGTAGAAATTACTCGATGTTATTCTTAGAAATGCCTTAATGATCTTGCTCATCATGGTTGAAATGGTAACTTTGGAGAATTCCATAATAAAACACAACAAACGCATGCGTTTTGTTTTAATCCATCAAATTATGAATAATTTTATTATTATTATCAATGAAAACATTTTTGGGAATTCTCTCAATCATTATATAAATCTTTTTCTCATATGTTTTGTAACTGAAAACAGAAATACTTTTTTAATCTTTTGATTATAATTTTTGAAATTTTATATAAAAATAGTGAGTAATGGGTTCTTACGCCACAAAATTTAATATCTGTCAAAGTGTTCCGATTGGGTCAACCACTGGTGCATATCATTTAAAAAGGTTTTAAAAAGAGATCTGAATTTTTCCGATTAGATATATGTATATAAAAATATATTTTCGCATATTTTTGGCACTAATTTTGATTTTCTTTTAAAATGTTTTTCATTTACGAAACGAATCATTAATTTTCGATTCACTTTTTCTTCGCTATCTTTCAATTCTCTTATCAATAATTTATTGCAAATTTATTTTAAAGTCACAAAAAACAATCTTTAAATTTACACTACAGTATAGACCGGTTTTTCTCAACCAATAGTTGACTATTTAAATGATTGCCATGATCAATTATATAATTTTTCAATGATTTTTATATTATCGCACCCTATTTTTATTAATTACCCAGCTCATAATCATGTTGGTATAGATTAATGTATAATTTTGAATTTGAACTAGGCCATTCCACCTATTTCTCAAATGAATTTGGAAACTTTAAAAGCATTTCTTAATTGATTTACTTAATGACTTTAAACGAATTAATAATAATATGATTTAAATGTAATTAAATTAATCAGTTTTTTAGGGCTTTTCATCTCTCAATTTATTTACTTTTTTTGACTATAATTTCATTAGAAATTTATTTTATTTTTTTTTAAAATAAAATTTAAAATTCAAGGGAACCCTTGATTTGAGTGAAGAGTGTCTTAACTTTAGTAATACTTTACTGTTTCTGGTTTTTAGTGAGAAAGAGACCATCAAGATATTACTGTTGGGTTTGGACAATGCAGGGAAGACCACAACAGCCTTACATCTCATTGGAGGTAAACTTAATTAAAGATTTGACTCACATTCTGATTATCTCTTCTATAAATTTTGTGTCCATTTGTGCTAAAGTGCTATAAAATATTTAATTTATTTTTAAGATTCATTGGAAGATATAATTCCAACCATCGGTTTCTCGAACTTAGAAATGAGAAAATATGAAAAATATAAAGTAGTTATCTATGACTTGGGCGGAGGCGCTAGAATTAGAGCCATTTGGAAGAATTATTTTGCATTAATTCATGGAATCATTTTCGTTATCGACTCATCCGATATTAGTAGAGTTCTTGAAGTTAAAGACGTGATCGAGGAAGTGGTCGCTAACGATAAAATCGCTGGAAAGCCTATTCTTGTGTTTGTATATCAATAGTGAATAGATTAATGCACTCTATTTTGATTTAGGACTAATCACTGTGCCCTCCTTCGCAAAATTATCTGATAAATAGTACAGATATATCTGTATATCGATATATGTTTTGTTATTTTAAGTTTGCATTTCTTTTATCGACTCTATCTTTAGATTAGTTTAAAATCAAATATTGGTGTGAATTATAAATATTGAAAATTAGGACTTTTCTCTGAATTTTTCTGTTCAAAAGTCACTTCAATTTATAAATGTAGTGATCATTACTATAATATTTGACACTTTCACCCAAACTCTCCCTTTTTTATACAATTCTATAAATATTTGTATATAAATACTTAAATACTCTTCACTTGTTTGAGAAGATTTCACTAATAAAAGCTCTTTATTTACAGTTTAATCAATAAACAAGATATCGAGGGAGCGTTGGATGAGCTCGATATCTGTCAATATTTAAAATTAGAGTCTCTTATCAACAAATTTAAGTGTCCGACCAAAGTTGTGAGTCTCACTTTTTTATCACATCTCATTTATTAAATTAAAAAAACCAAGATTATACGATTAAATATGTTATTCAAAACAAAAGTCTAATTCTAAAAGAATGGAATTTCTTTGAATTTTCATAGAAAAACATTTCTCACGAAATGAAGAATTCAGACAAAAATAATATTTATTTACGAAAATATTTGTCACTAATTTATTAAAAGTTTATTTTATTAATAGACCATAAGAATTGCAAGAGTATTATAAGAGTAATTTAAGAGTATTTCAATATATTTGATTACTTTGATTATTCAATGGTTTATTCATTGATGAAAAGCTAAATATGATTTGTCTGATCGAAAGAGAGATATGTTTGCCTTTGATTTGAAATACTATTCTTTTATGAATTCCTTTCCGATTAAATAATGATTAGATATTTGAATGCGATTTGAAAGCAACAAATCGTTTGAGTGATTACTCTATTATGTATTCTTTTGAATATAATCTCATTAAATGATAGGAAACTTGTTCTGCAAACAGAAGGCCAGAGAATGGACAGAAAATTGATCCATCAATAGATACCGGCTATCAATGGTTGTTGAGCTTTATTTCAAGAAATTGGCTTCAATTGAATAATAGGGTCGAACTCGACTCCAATGAACAGTACAGTAATGAACGAAAATCTTTAGAGGAGAGACTGAATCGCTTTCGAGAGAAACGCTTTGAATCTGAAGACAAAGAGTTCACTAATGAGAAGGAGTTCATTAAAAACGGTAATCCCTTTAAAGCAATTGAAGACGTCATTAGAGATGTCGAACAAACCAAACCAGATATGAAAAGCGATAATATTGAACAGTCTGTCAATTATGACCACAACAATAGTCTTAAGATTCCTCAAAACGATAAGAATTGGAATTCAGACAAAGAGTCCATTTCTAGAATTGACTCAGAATTAGAAGAGAATATCTTTGGGTTTCCAAATAATTCCGATTCAAATGAAAGTAACGATATTTTAACTAATAATTCATTATCTGATGAAAAGATGAGCGCTTCAGATAAGACATCCGGTGTTGAAAAGACACGACTTATCGATAGTAACACAACGACTAATGTTGAGGTACACCACAATAACACTGACGACGATATCGTTGAAGAAGAAATTATTAAAAGCGAAGCCAAACAAACAAAAGGTATAATAAATGATATTTTTTTTGATATTTATTTGACAAAAATTTTAAAATATATTTATCTTAAAAGCGTTTATGACTTTATGTTTTTATTTTGGGCGCAGATTACGAGTCATACAAACGGGTATCGCCTCAAAGCAGCGGAAAGTCTAATAAATCTAATCGATCAGAAAATCACAAAAAAGTTAAGCGAAAAATGAAAGTAATCAGAAATAGTAAAGTGTCGCCTGATTTGACTGAAAACAGCTGAGGACCGGCTTTTCTACGGCTATAATAAATCATTTAATATTTTTCATTTGATAATAAAGTATTAAATTTTTTAGACATTGACTCCCAAACCCTAGACTTTACGGAACGATAAAAAAAGTTAATTAACTTCTCTATGTTATGTCTGACGTCCGAACAAAACATTGTATAATAACTAATCGGTTATTGTATTTCATATCTGAAAAGAATAACTTTTAAAACTCGTTATTTAATATATGATTATCACAATTATTATATGCGAAGAAGATTTTCTTTTGTTGCGAACCAATAAGTAACTCAAAAACCAATGTATATAATATGTAAAAGTTGTTCAAAAGTATAATATGTGTAATATGTGTGGTATATATGGTATGCAAAAGCGCACAAAATTTCCATATGATTGTGAAGTTTAATAGTTATGTATAGAATTACAAAATTTTGTTATTCAATACTTTGATTTGTTTGTTATTCGTGAGAAGCGTTTCATTTATTACATGAAAAAAAGTTTATTAGAATTTCAATTATATTCTGTGCGAAATAACTCTGTTTGGAGAATATATCAGTTGTTATCAAACAAAACGCTGTCTCAGACATAGGAGTCAGACATTGAAAAATCAGTGAATAATTAATGTAAATATATTTTCTATAAACTTATGTTTTATATATGAATTAAGACTTGAATTAAATTATTTTTTGGGTAAAAATAAATTTTTTTATTAAAGTGCAAAAACTCAGCGCTCAGTCTAAGTGTTTGTTAGGCTTATCCAATGAAACAAGTTTTGGATACCACACGTCATTAGAATTCTCACCCACCTCTCCCTTCAGCACAACATACAAGTTGGTCCTCTCGTGGAATAGCAATACAAAACTTGATGGTTCGCAGACGATCCTCATTCATGTCCTTCAGTTTACATTTGTGAGGGCCGGCGATCGTATGAGTGGTAACTCAACAAACTTTTGAAAAAGTTTTGAAAAGTTTTTTTTCGATACCAGTTTTGAGTAAAAAGTGAAGTTATGTACCACTGACTGAGGCCTACAATTCATATAATTTTGATTCAAAGAGTTCCTATTATATATCAAAAGCAATGATCAATATTTTATATAATAATAACAATAATAAAAGGATTGAGCAATGATTGAGAAATGCTAGGCTCGCTCCGGGATCGGCACCGCTATGGCACTGTTATCACTATTACCTGTTGAATATATCATCAATAGAACTCTTTTATTTATTCTTCTGCTTTTGTGGCTTCAAAACCAACAGATATTGTCATATGAAGTGATCGAAAAATGTCAAAAGGAATGCAATAAACTCGTGGTAATTATTATCCCATTTATTCTTTTCTCAAGTTTTCCTTAAACTGTTGACAATAATTAAGTGTTATATAAGTGTAATATAATTTCTTAAAACTAAATGAAGTGAAGTGAGACTATGTCATGGTTATGGTGACCACATTACAACATTATAATATTGCTAAATTACAAAATTACCATGCCACATTATTCACATTATCCACATTATTCATTCAGATTCTAATTTTCATAAGTTTTTTCTAAGTTTTATAAATGAAAGTAAAGGAATGTATAAGTATTATCTTGATCAGTTCAAATCTGAAATTCTTTTAAATCTAACATTTTTGTTAACTTTTCAACTTTTCAATTGGTTTTCACTTTTATTTTGTAAAGAATAGCCAAACAAAAGAAGAAATTCTTTTATGAAAAGTTAGTTATAGTCCGACCCTTTTGTCATAAGAATTGAGTTTTCGTTGAATTTTGAATTAGTTTTCGGAAAATTTCTTAAAAATCTCTTCTTTTTATTATTATTTGAGGACAAAGACATTGTCCTAAAAGTAGTTAAGTTTTATGACATAAATCACATAATTATAGGTGAGTGTTTGAATTAGCTTGGTCAAATTAAAAAAAGTGATTCTAATTTTGTGTAAAATGCATGAAAAAGCACTGTTTTTATAGCCAGTAGTGATTTTCCCATACTTTCAAGCGTTTATTCAGTTTAATATTCCAAGTTTTGAGGTTGTGGGGGTTGTGGAGGTTTGTGCACTTCCTTTCGCCACTGGAGGAAACTTATCCATCCGTAGACCAACTGTTGAAGAAAACAGACATAAAGTTTTCTATTCTCTGACTCCTTGACTGGTCATGCATTACAGGCATTACAATGATTACAGACAACACAAAAATTGCATTTCTTGGCTCTTATTTTCAGAACACTTTTCAACAGAAAAACGTATTTCTCAATACAAAGTCCGGTCCCTCAAAAAGAGTGCATCTGTTCTCACAGTCGGTGCTTTACATTGTCTCCA
>JAQFZL010001086.1:0-11614 GCA_034695685.1 Galumna lanceata
CCCTTTTTATGTGATTCGAATGCATATTAAGTATCAAGGTGATAAGCGATATCGATTATTTATTTATAGTTATTTAACTTCAAAACATTGCTTTAGTAATAAATATCATTAGAATTAGATTTTTTGATATATTCTGCATAAAATACGCCAAAAATTCTAAGTTTTTTAAATAAACATTTTTTTCATAAATATATTTAGACTGAAAAGAAAGGCTCTTATTATTATAAAATTTAATAAAATAAGAGTTAATAATTCAAAAGAAAATATTTTCGCAAATAATTTGATGTCAGAAACAGTAACTAAAAATAAATATAAATTATATAACAAACTATTAAAGTTTCAAATGAACCGATAGTTTTGAGGCAAATGGTTGTCCTCTTTATGACAACAAAAATATTTTATATGACTTGTGTTTAAACAAAAATAATTGAATGAAACATATGATAGGCTCTTATTAGTGCCAAATCTAATCAATTCATTCAATTTGTGAGACGCGCGCCGACGACACGGCATATATTGTACATAACATATAATAAGAGTAGTGACTCTTTTCTGACTCTGTTCTACAACTGTCTCTTCAATACATACAACTCATCTGATGCTCAATAATCAAAGACTTATAGATTCTGAACCATAATATTTGTTTGCGATCTATGAGTGTTGTCAGAGAGACAACACTTTCATATTCGTGTTTAGTATGAAAGACAACGAAAAGACAATGAATTTTGATTCTTGTTTTATTACCGAAGAAGGCGTCCAACGATTGCAATAAACAATTTTTATTTGTATATCAATTGCAAACAATTTTGATTTTATCTCAAATGTCTTAAGAAGTGCTTTTGATTTCTTTCTATCTTTCAATAAGAAGGATAGCGATCGTCAAAAAGCAAGACCAGAGTCACAGTGCCAGCACTGGCTCAGCAGTACTGCCAACAGTTACAGCTGTAGTCACAGCGATCTCTTAAATGTCAAATACTTTACGAGCCATATATCCCAAAAGGCAAACATCCAAATAACGCATTTCCCTATTATTCTCAACACATCAAAACATTTTATGAAAAATGCTTTTTCTTATAAGACATACATTTAAAGTACATTTGAAGCACTCACTTATGTTTGGATTAGTTTACCAATACTTTCAATATATTTAATGGAAACCGAGTTTATATCACTTTAATTATAATTTAAGCATAAATTTTGACATTAATTGATAATTTTTACAACCATTTGAGTGGTTCTTAAAATGCATTCAAAATTACAGCTAATGATTGCCTTCAAAACATTCAAAATTCTAAAACTTTTGCACATAATTTCCATAAACTCTGCAATTATTACTTAAATTATTAATTAATACAAAATGTAAGCATTTTCTCACTCTTTTCTAAAAGTTTGAAATATTTTTTAAAAGATTACTATAACTCAAATATTTATATCTTAACAAATATTATATGCAAGGTTATTTTGCCGTTAGCCTAAGATTGCAACGTTCACTCCTATTAAGGCTTCTCATATCAAAAGGAAAATCTAAGTTAACATCAATTGTTATATCGAATTGACTAAAATGTGAACATCTCTGTAATGAAAAGTTGTTCATCTCTGAACATATTATCAATTATTCAGAAAATATCACATCTCATGAATGGTGTAAAAGAATTTCGATCGATATTTATGACAATAATACTCAATAAGAGAGACATTGAGGAAAGGGTTCCTCAATAAGACGCTCAACCAATATATCGAACATAAGTAAAATTCCTGTTATTTACTGAGAATGGCTGAACTATAGCCAAGAATATAGTTTGAGTTTCAACTGATATATGCTGTTCTTGGTGATGAACTCATACTCATTAGTGGTAAGCACTCATTTAAATGGTTGAAACGGTTATATTCATTATCTCATGAATAATACAAATCATGGATTTATTTATAATATAACGAAGTATTAAAAAAATAAATTAAATATTGATTAAAGAGTGTCTCCACTTATTTAATCAAAATAATAGTATTTCCGCAATTCTGGTAAAATTTGAATATTCATCATTTGAGCCTTATTTGAGGGGAACCATCTTGATAATCATGGGATTTTATATTGCAAACCAATCTATAAATTGAGCTCAAATTCCAAATTTGATGACTTTTTTCAAAACATTTTTCGGCCATTTTTTGGTCCAAAACTAATAGTTTCGAATAAAACAAATTTAAATAAAAATTCTTTGAGTTTTTGGCCATTAATTTTGAAAAATGATAATTTTATGACCAGATTTTATACCGAAATTAGATTTGTTTAAATTCATACATTTATTACAGAAAAAAGTTGCATAAAATTATAATAATCTTTTTCTCTTCACAATAAAATGAGCAAGCAACAAAAATTGGTACTTTTGATATTTTAGTGCAATATTTGGGGGGAATATTAATGCAATATTCAAATGGTATCCAAACCGATCCCTTTCCTTCCTTATCATATTTAGCCAAATATTACCGGAGTATATGTTTTTCTATTCATTACCTTTGAAATGAAATACTTTTTGTGAAAAAAATGGAAAAAAATCAAAGATTACTGGAATTTGAAATCAGATTTGATTTCTTTTATTCCTATTTTTTATTTGAATTTTCTTCAAACTATTCTTTTGAGCCAAAACTCCGAATATATTCTTGGATTGAATCAGAGATATTGATAAGAAATAGCATTTGTTTTTTCACAAAACTATGGCTCGTCTTTGGATTGGTTGTCAATATTAAACCAAACCTCTGGTCAACAGTTGAGTGTAGAGGACAGTACTCTAACAAATTCAATACTGTTTTTATTTAATTAGTCTGTCATTAGAAGTGAACACAATATGATATTCGATGTGAGAAAAATTGATTAATTCATATATAATAACAGAAATTATTGTCGACTTTTGTGGCACATAATTAACTCTTGACTTTTGATAAATGTCTTTCATTTCAATTGTTTTATGAATTATTGTTTTGAAACGTTTTTCTCTCATTTCTATTCTTAGAGAATTGCAATCAATTTGTGTTGAAAAGAGTCAGAAATTATATGCAATTACTTAAATGGTATTCAACTTTTGTTCACTTCTTTACTAAAAAGAATGTAATAAAAAGTGAAGACAAGAGAAGACAAAACAAACATAAAAACTATTTAATGATCTGAAAATCAAAGTATGCTTTTTATATGGGATTTAACATACATAGACCTAATATGCTGTGCTTTTCACTGGCAAAGGGTTTACATTAAATAACGACTCGAATGAGTAATCAATTAATTGACATCAAATGCCATTCAATCGGTCAATAAGTTATCCAATTTTAACACTTATTTAATCTTTAGATCAATTTCTGATTCATCGCGTGATTAATGAACAAAAAAGTATAAATTCAGGCCATAAGAAACAATGAGGGGAACAGTTGTTAGTGTTGCCAAACCTACTTTGATTTCCTTGATTTAACAAAATTATCCTTGCTTATTATCGTCACTTGTAATGGAAATTATTGTATGAAATTTAAAATTGTTATTAAGAGTTGTTTTTCAATTTAGTCGATATTTTGTTGAATTTAGTCGATGGTTGACATGAAAGTGTTGTAGAGTAAGAATGGTTGGCAGTGATGGGCACTATTGCCACTATTGGCTGGCTTTCCATTAGCGGCTAATCCACTTATAATGCCTGACGTAACTCAACACCGATTCTTCCTCACAAACGATCTCATTATAACAATATTAATAAAATGTTATATTTTTCTAACTATAAATGATGTCAAATATGTAATGAAATTCTAAACCTCCCACTCATTCATTCTGTGCTCAACTAATCTTTGGATTTGATATGTTTTCGATCAGTGCATCGCTAATCGCAGAGACATTAATGCTTTTTATTAATTTTTACATCAAATAAATTAATTCTAAACACCATTGAGAGTCATAATCCCAGAATGGGCTCAGAATAACTGCTTTAATATTCATTGAAATTCTGGTGAAAAACACCAAAATTTATATTTAGTGGCATTTATTGACGCAACAAAACGTCATCTAATCTCTGCTTTTGTTGAAAGTTTATTCACTGAATAAATTCAATGAAGTAGTCCTACGAATCAATAATATTCTCCAAGAATTCTGTTGTGATATTTCTTTATTCATAAGAGTTATGACAATTCAAACTCATTATAAAGATATGGATATTTGGAGTCATTTTTTGTCGAGTCCTTAATTACAGATTCACTGATAGCGAAGATTATTAATTTAATTAAAGTTTTCCTCACAATTCACACACTCTTTATAGTAAATGTTGAGCGCAATACCAGTGCGACGACAAAAAGTGTTGAGAATTCAATCTTTTGATCTATGAGTGACTCGAATGAGAATTTATTGTCCCTTAAATGATGTGAAACTCATAGAAAGTTAATTAATTTAAGTGATCCGTTCAATAGATACTGAAATTATATATCCCTTCACTATCATTGCCTTTTTGGTCAGCACAAGAGTGAATCAAAAATGATTTTTGTCACAAAATTAAAGCCACTCACAATGAGCACAGCATGAAAATCCCAATCATTTGTTCTAACGATTTCCCCAAAGCTTTAAATGAGTTTTAGTTTTGCAATACTTTTCAATAAAACAGTTATTCGTTTCAGATTCCAGTCAATCAAATCAAACCTTAGATACAATAAACACAAAAATGGGTGAAAAGTGTTACGAATCAAATTTCTCACTCATTTGATATTGAGCTCAGAATTGTATTTTTTTAACCAAAAAAAAGTGATTAAATTAAAGTGGTTTAGAAGAGATTGAATTACTCTGTATTTCATTATTTGAATAAAAGTCAGTCAATGAAAACACTTTTGAAGTTCATATAAAGACTGACAATATGTCGACACTTAAAACACGAAAATTGGCCCAAAAGGCAAAGAATAACAAAAAAAAAATTCTAATTGTATGTCGTTTTCATACAAATTAGTTGTTATAAGTCTATGTTATCTCAAATTGTCTACTTTTCTAACCCAAAAAAGAACTCTTAGAAAGTGGTCACTCATGTACTTAGAATTGCATTTTGATATTAGAGTATTTCTCACAGGAAATGAGTTATACTATACTCTCTCTCTCCCTCTCTTTACGGCTACTTTTCAGGTCTTTTTTGATATATTGTCTGAAGAAATATACATAAATGGATAGAAAGAGAAACGTATATATATATATATATGTATATACGGAACACATTTTATTTGGATTAAAATTTAATATAATGAAAGTGTATTTCTTTTCATTTCAGTTTAAAAATAGGCGAAACTATTTTAATGCCAAACTTTTATACTTATTTTTTCTATCGATTCAATGGTCTGTTTTTAAGGCAATGCATCGGTTATCGAATAATTGAATTTCAGTCTCGTTTTCATGCATTTCATTGAATGCGTCCAAACAATTGACTCAATAGTATTTGCACTTTATTTTGGTCGAAGAAGCGGTCAAATATATCACAGAATGAATAGCAAGAGTATTACAAGAATAACCCGAAGGCATCGCCGCCTAAAATATTGAGATTTAAACCACGAAATACTTTTTGAAATTTATTTTAAAAATTAGATTTTTTGCTCTAAAAAAAGAGTAAGAAAATAGCAAACGATATGCTGTTTCACAACCATTCGACCCATTATTTCACAAAATAATAAACAGTTGATTCCCAAAAATTCTTAACATTTTTCTATTAAATGTTTTGAATTTTAGCAAAACAATTAAAATTTTAGCTAAATTACAGTTATTTTAAATTACACTTGCTCAATTAAGTAGATGAAACAGAGCTTGATCCTGGTTTAACCAGAAAATACCACAAAATATCAAAGGTTGGACTGAATTATTAGTTATGAAAACTTTGTCGTCAGAGCGTAAAAGTTACTAAAAAATAAATTCAATTTAAATTCAAAAGTGTTATAAAAAGTCAAACGTCAATACAATAGCATTAAAATAGTTGTGATTAAGAAATAAATCCTTTGATTCAAACCTCTCTTGACTTAACATTTAGAGGAAAGAAAAAGATTTTATTTAAACGATTTATTTGTTCCGAATTTGGAAACGATTGGAAACAATGCAAATAAAATAATAAGATTTTCATAGAATTCAATCTGAAATGTGAAGAGTCAGAGGAAAATCGATGACTCAAATAAACTTATAATAAAATTTAGTCTAAAAATAGATGAAAACGATTTCTTTTCACCAAAAGAAACATAGAAATCATTTTTGTTGGAATCAATTTCTATCGACACGTGTGTACTCTAAGTGTGATATCAAAGTGATCCGCACATCAATTTAATACTTAACGTCTTATGCCTTACATAGATTTCTGATATAACTATCATTTAAATCATTATCGATGAAAGTTTAGTTAAAACAGTCGACTATTTTTACCGAAAACTCAACTTTTTTAGCAATTTTTTGATGAAAACTTTGATCTTCTAATGATGTTATACTTTAATTAAAGCTCTGTTTGTTTAGACCCCAAATAATTAGTGATTTTCCATCGCATATGTGCTGCACATAATGTGCTCCAAATCCAGTGAGTTTTCACATAACTTCATGTTATGCTCAAGAAGTCAACTGTTCAGACAGTGTTCTGTCGATAAGTTCACAGACAAACAAATCCAATGAATGAACTGAAACGTTAATTAGGAGAGACTTAATATAATTGAAACCTAAATATAAAATAAATGTTTAAAAATTTGGTTTATTTTCATAACTTATTACAAGTATTTCAACGATTCTCTCTTAAGGATAGAGTTATTTAACAAATAAAACACTAAACATAAGGAAAGAGGTTATGATATGTTTTTATTTCATTTATTGATTTGTTTTCATTCAATGATTTTCACCGTAAAAATAATTACATATAATAAAGAGCCCCAAGAATTGCCTCATCATATAAGAAGGCAGATATAAATTCTGTGCCAATGCTTTTCATATAATTTTCAGAACTATCCATAGCTTTATGGATGTGTTATATCTAAAAATAAATTAACGTTTTTTTTTAGGACAAAATAAACTGAACCCAATATTCTGTGCGAAGAACATAGAAAAACGATCGACATATATATTATATGACATGAATACCGGCCCCAAAGCTATGTGTCGTCGGAGAATAAAAAATTGATTTCAATTAATTCATGAAAATTGAATTCAATTTAGAAAGGATTTCATCAAAAAAAGTGAATTTCTTTAATGGATTTCTTTTGGAGAAATTATTTTTTGTGCGGATGTTTAAGCTTTTGGTCTCAAAAAATCTTGTGATTAAAAATAGATCCAGAATTCATTTCTTAGCTTTAAATTGAAACCATTGAAACCTTGAAACTAATTTTCGTTTTTTTATCATTTTATCGTCTCTTCTCTCCATTAGAATCGTTCGGCACTTTTTGAAGTTTAGTTAAATAACCGGAAAAATCTTTTACTAAAGTAAACATTGAATTTATAGAGAATAAACTGAGTAAACAAAAATAACTTTAGTTTTATTAAATAATCATAACTTTATAACATGGTATACTCCATCTTGGTTACTTTATCTTGGTATACAACATCTTGATCATCTATTAGTCATTAACTTTATATTACTTTTTTCCAATGAATTTCTCATTAAATCTCAGAACAAATTCCAGGACTTATTTTCAATATTAATACCTAATTATCTTCAAATATGGTGTTTTTATGAATTTTCATAAGTAACCAAGTAACTATGCAACTATGTATTTTTTTCTTAAATAAATAAAAAACAAGTCATTTCCTTAAGGGTTTACATAATTTATTATTCACTTGTTTTGACATTTTTTTTAATTTTGACCGATTTTTCCCAACGGAGAGACATTATTTTATAAATTGGAGCATGGTGAATTTTCTTAGCTATGTCGTTTGTATGATTTCCCAAATGTCCTAGATTAGACAATATTCTAAATGTATGTACGAATTGCTATATAATAATAATTTAATGAAAACCTAATTATTTCTAATATTATTTTATTTGATTTATTTTTGACAATAAATTTTATTTTACAAATAATTTTGTCAACCATTTCATTGAATTTTAAATTCAATGAAAACATTAGTCTTTTTGTGAAATTTACTTAAATTTTGGTGAATTTCGTGAAATAAAATTATATATTTATGGAAATCATGAAAAATATCAAAAAATATGTCATATATTATGACAATTCAGTTCAGAAACTAATGTTTGCATTCAATTATTTCAAAGACAATATAACAGAGAAATGACTCGATTTTATTCTATTGAAATAAAAATAAAATTTATTCAAGAAGATAATAAAATTTAAAATTAAGATCCTTGCTTAAACTATAATTAGGCAATAAACTATTAATTCCAATAATCATATTTTAATCTAGCATTAAAAGAAGCAAGATTAATTCTAACCTAAAGAAAAAGGGGGAAGAATTCATTGAATTAAACTCAAGCTGTGATGAAAACCCACGCTTTTAACACAAGTTTATTGCAAAACACAATAGGAATGGTTTGAACCTTAAATTTAATTCAAAAATTATAGAAAGAAATGACTTCTATGTCTTTAAAGGAATGACCTTTTCTTCAATTTTCCTTATATTGGAGTTGTATTAGAACTCAAAGTTATTTACGGCCTCTAAAACTAAATTACATTCCATTGAAATTAGTTGAAAATCAGTATTTACTTCGTATACTTCGACAGTTTTCTCACACTAATACTGGAGTCTTATTTTATGTTTGAAACTTCATCACAAAATTGAGCCAAACCTCAACTCTATTGAAATCTAATACTATTTTTTATGAACTGATTATCATTTAAATATGTCTTTCATTCATTCAAAACAATATTATTCTCATAACAACTTTACACTTTTTTTAGACATTTCTATCATCAAAACTAGTATTTTGTGCTGAGCGATCAATTACCATGATAGTTTTGCTGAAAATTTATATTAAAGTGTCATCACTCTCTTCAGGATATATAAGATTTTTTGGTGTCTTCTGACGTTTAAACTCTTCTATAAAAGCTATGTTTAATAACATAGAGTGAAGAATGAGCTAAAAAGTGAAAGGCTTTTCAGTCTATAGATATTTTTGGAGGTCTCATAAGTGTGGAGTCTTTTCCTCTTTTTCCTCTCTTTTCCTTTTCTCTCTCGTGAATCAAAGCGTATGATTGAAAAGACTCTACTCTTAAGTCTGAAAACTTCCAGAATTTCTTCGTTTCAATAAATTTTAATTTGGATTCTGAATAAATAAATTTATTTTCTATTCCTCTTTCAGACAATTTTTTGGCTCTACTCTCGATATCTCAAATAAAACGGTTATTGTCTCACAATTTCTACTATCCTTTTAGGAGTTCTCCCTTTTTTGAGTGCATTCAAAAAATTATAATATTTATTATAATCAGGTCTTTCAATGGATTCGGTGAAAGGCATTTCAAAACAATAATCTTTCCTATTATCTGGTTCAATTACACTGAATTATTCCCGGCTTTAATAAAAAGAGCAGAAGAAAAAAATAATAATAGTATAATCAATAAGTCTATTGTGTGTGTGTGTGTGTAACCATGGTGGTTTTAGGGGGAGCACAAGACAAACACAAATTTCTTTGTGAAATCATAAAATGTTTTAATACTAAAAATATTATTTTAATCTTTTTTTTTGTATTGAAAATATCGGAAAAATTAAATTTGAATAAAAGTTTGAAATCATTTCAAAGACGTTAAGAGGTCTGTGTTTTTACAGCCGTTAACATAATATTTCTTTCTTTTGGTAATTCTTTACAAAAAAAAAAAAGTTTGAGGCAATTCTGTGCTGAAGAGGACTTAATATATTCGGAGCCAAATATAAGAGATTCAATGATTTGCCAAATCAGTTGGCTAACACTCTTCCACCCTCTGGCCATCATTGGACCCAAGAATTTGAATTATTTTATGAATAGTTTATCATTTATTATCGAAAATCAATAAATAATATTTGAATAACAGAAAAAATAGTGAAATAACCTCTAATTTGTAGGAATTAATTGCATTATTTATTTATAGAATCAATTTATATAAAAATGCGCTTAAATTGATTTCTAACACATATTTAAAGAAAAAATACTTAATAGAAACCGATTTTTTTTATTTTCATCACTAATTTGAAAAATAAAAGTCTCGGATAGTTATGTTTATATTGAGAAGTAATGTTATTTTTCTATGCGCTCACCCCTATAGTTGGCCCCTTTTTCTGTCATTTCCCTCTTTCACATTCAAATGAATTGAAATCAATTCAAGTGAAAGGATTTATCGATTTCTCTTCGAAAAGTAAATTCTTAAACAGATTTATAGCAAAGAATTGGCAAATGTTTTACTTAAATATCAATAGAAAGCATTCAATTCAATATTTTATATAATTTTGGTGTAATTTTCTTAAATTCAATCCGAATTCTACTTAAATTGAAAACTTTGTCCGAAATAGTTTTTTCAAGAATTTTCAAAAAAAACTTAAGTGAAAACCCATTGAAATATCTTTTAAAGTTTGAACAGAATTTGACAATAATTAAAGTAAAGCATTAGTTTGAATACAAAATCTGACCGAAGGCTAACATTATTCTAAACATTCCTAAACGTCGACAAAATAACTGCCATTTGAACATATCTTCTAATAATAGCATTTTTATTATATTCTTTACTGAATCTCTTTATTAAATATTTATTTTCAATTATGTTCTCATAAAAACTCATTTTTTTTAGTGATATAACTTTTGGCCAAAAAATTGTTTTATTAAAAAAGTCACATATTTTTGATTCTAATATTTGTGATGACTTTGTTTTGATTGTAAATATTTTATTTTCATTTATGACATTCTGTTTATGGTTTTATATGAAAGTGAGTTAATTAAAAAGTTTGCAAATCAATAATCGTGTTAAAGAGAAACTTTTATTTTTGCTCAAATTGTGCTTGCTCACCTAAATATCAGACACACACAAAAAACATGGGATGACTAATATTGACAAAACCGGGAGTAATCTTTTGACTAATTTTATGCATTCGTTTGGTTTAGATATCAGTTTGAAATGAGTTCTGAATTCAAGACTAATGACAGAACTGAGTCCTAAAAATAACATTTTCTCCCGTTTTTCTCATTTCGTGTTATAAATTCAATAAGACTTTTAATCACTGAATAAATTGTAAGAAGAGTTGACTTTCAGTTAAAATCAGTAAATCTTATTCTCTCTATTCTAGAGATAATGCTTTCCAGAAGTAATGAACATTTAGTTGAGAACCCGGGGCTCACAATCGCAATGAAATGCATGAATTCCAGCAAATAATGCATTGGATTTAGCCTTTAATTTCTGATAACTTAATTAACTTAAAATTATCTGATTTTTAATTATTCACTTCAATTGTCTTTTGGTTTATCGCAAAACATTTTTTATGAGATCTCATTATTTATAGTAACTTAAACCAGGAAAACATTTATCTATTTTTCTAAAATTAATAAAAGCGAATAAAATTATATAAATTTAATGAGAATACAATACTCCAGGACATCAACAATACTTACTTATGTATAAGATATACATAAATATTTGTATATAAATTCTAATATATTTATATAGATTTTATTATATTAAA
>JAQFZL010001087.1:0-11612 GCA_034695685.1 Galumna lanceata
AATCAATTGATGGAATGTTAACCTAAAAGTTGGGATCAGTTAATCATATGAATTCAGGGCAACAATTCAAGACAATTGAAGAGACGACAACTAATTCTTAAAAATCAATGATTTAACAGATTTTTCATTGCATTTGTATCTCTTTTTAGGTTTCAGGTTAAAAGTGAGAGATGTTATGGTAATGGAATGGACTTCATTATGAAGTCTTCATCCATTTAACATTTCATTCGTTGAATTCCTTTATTATCTGTTTGTTTACTATTAAGTGATTATCTGAAGAATTGAAATAATAATTATTGTTTAATAAATGAAAACCTCAATAATAATTATTAGAGCGAAAAGTTATAAAATATGAATTGAAACCTAAAAACTTATACTTTATGTAAACCCAAACCAATGAAAGGCTTTGATTTCGTAACCAATGTTTTGATGCTTTGGTTGGCATTTATTGTCATTTATTACTATTTTAGTTCATCTATTTATTACTTAAATAATAATTATTTTATTAAATTAATTGATTTGCAATCGATTTATGATTGAAATAATAAAAAATTTAAATATTGGTTTGAAATCAATTATAAATAAATTAATTGAAATATATTTTTGATGACTTCAAACAACAGTTTATTAAATAAAGTAATTATTTTAATATAAATTTAATTAAAAATTTAATAATTTTTTTGGTAATTATTTCATCTATTTTTGAAGATATCAGAATCGATGTCAAAAATGGATGGTTTACTTCACCGGCAGTTAAACCGTATTTATCGTCGGGAATGCCATCAATTGGGCCGTCATTTGAATGGATTAAAACAAAGCAAACCTCAAATCGAAAGAATTATCTGTGAATCCGATGATATACTCAGTTATGGTTTGGATGAGAAATCACTGCCCGGTGTCTACATCGCAGCCAAAGCTCTTCAGCCGGAGTTAAGCGAATATTTTGAAATCGAAATTATCGAAAGCAGTTCCACAACAGATATGGCTTTGGGTTTAGTTCCTAATAATCATCCTTTGGATCAAATGCCAGGTTTTGTGGCCAATTCTGTGGGATATCACGCGGGAGACGGAAGGTTTACAATCATATAATTATTCATTTATCGATATTTTTATATTATCTATAAATTATAGACAATATAATCATATTTATATTATTTATATTATTAACAGAATATATTTGGGACATCAAAGAGGGACAGTTATCTCCGAGAGGTGTGAAATCGGTGATAGAATCGGTTGTGGTGTTAGATATGAAGCCGTCGACGATTCAGTGGACAGAATGAATCCGATCGCAGCCTCTATTAAAATGAAAGTATTCTTTACACTAAACGGATCGGAAGTAATATTAACTGATTTAAAAGTAATATTTTAATGATTTATTCAATTAACAGATCGGTTCTACAATAATCACTCCATCACTTATAAGAGGCAGTCCGTTGTTTCCTGCAATCGCGTTGTGCTCTCCGGGAGATGAAATAAAACTGAGTCTCAATCTTCGGTGGTGTCCGTCCTCTTTGACGCGTAATGTTTCCAACGAGTCTTTGATGTGTATCGACAGCTATGAAGACGATTGGATGCGTTTACATGATATTCGTCTCAATGGAAATGTTGTCTCAATTCAATTGTTTTAATTAATTTTTAATTAAAATTATTATTGAAACAGATATTAGAATACGCCGGAAGAGGAAAAAGTATATTTGATGTTGGATTAGCTCAGGCGCGACAACCCCTCAATACTCAGTATCATTACTTCGAAATTGAAATAATCGACCCTGGTGAAAACTGCTATATCGCTATCGGACTCACCAGAAAAGTAATGTTTAGCCAATGATTTTCAAACTATTATTAATTAATATAATTATTATTTTGACTTCTAATAGGAATACCCTCGTCATAGCCATCCCGGTTGGAACAAAGGTTCGATCGCATATCACGCCGACGACGGAAAAATATTTATTGGTAGCGGTGCCGGTGATCCTTTCGGTCCCCGTTGTCATAGGGGTGATCTTATGGGCTGTGGAATCATATTTCCACGAAATTATAGCTCAGACGGCAGTAACAGAATATCGAAATCGAGTCGAAAATCTAATCAAAGCAATAGTAGCGACGAATCGGAATTTCTTAATCTTTACAGTTCTTCAGATGAAAGAGTTGACCGATTGTCACAATCTTCTCATTCCGGCGCTGAAAATGAATCTTCAGTAGAAAGCGATGAAAATAATGATTATTATGACGACGAGTGGAGAAAAGGATGGATGAGAGTCGACCACTTCCCCATTCATAACGATATGCTTCCCATTAAGTCACGTCTAATTCGTAATAGAGTTGCTATGCCTTCGATGGCCATTCCTATGATTCCGCCCCCAAATCCTTATAATGTCGGCGAAAGATATGAACAGTCAAATGATGGCTACAATTGGAATAAAGTTGAGGTATTCTTTACTCGAAATGGAGTTATTATCGGACAGAAAGAAATCTCAATACCAAAGGGAGGCTTTTATCCAACAGTGGGAATGTTGAGCACTGCTGAAAAAGTTAGGGTTGACTTACATCCTCTCACCGGTTGAATCGCTTTTCCAGAAATTTAAAAATCATTTTTTTCCGAAATTCATTGAATTTAATAAAATATTCATTTAATTTAAATAAATAATTTTAAAAGCATTTTAAAACAATTTAATGAAATGAAGTTATTTTTTCGAAATGTTGTACAGAATTTAAAGGAATTATTCTTTGAAATGAATTTTATTTAGAATTTAGGGCTAAACAAACATTTTGTGTACAAATTTATATTTTCATCGTTTTTTCCGTTTAAATATCAAAAGTGTTTTAAACGAAAAATTTAATGCAAACAAAGAGACAATTGATTGTAAAAATTATTTTATGTGTTCTATAAATAAATAAAATATCTGTCAAACGATTAGAAAATCAAATATGAATTGATTTGAATTAGAAATAAAACTAAATATTTATTCTTTGTATATAAAATGGTTACTAAAGATTAAAGATTGTATTAAATGTTTGGATATAAACCGATTTTTAATTATTTATATTATATTAAATATCAACAAAACTTTTGAGGAATGCAATGAACGCAACGCTTATATAAATTGATTTAAAAACAGCTCTCAATTCAATGAAAAGGTTGGCTCAACTATTTGTGTTATTCACTTGTGGTTTGTGATCACTCGTCTCTTGTATTTGTTGAATGGGAACTCTTCGTGTCCGCTCACCTTTTCTCCATAAAACAATTTCCTGTTGTTTGAAATACCGGCGCTCCTCTTCGTCCACCAAAACCAGGTTTAAGTAATAACGAACCGAAAATTTTTTGTTAATGTCTTTCATTGTTGGCGTCAACTCATAACCGGCCAAAAAGAGTCGAATTGGTATCGATTCCCCTCTGACGGGCGCGCCATCCATTATCTCGTATTTGGCGATTGTCTCGTTTTCATTGAATGTGTTTTGACCGATACCTGTGGTCTCTCTTTTAATGATTGCGATCTCCATATGTTTTATTTTGATTCGAACCAAAAGAAAATAAATTTTGCCGACAATTACGTCCTTCAGATGATATCTAAAGATAATATCAAACAATTAATTCTATATTCAATTAAATCAATTTTATCAGACTTTGATTTGTTGTACTCAAACTCGATGTGCAGACAGTCTTCTATTCCGACTTCCATTTTAATGGGAGAATTGACTTCTGGATAATGAGAGAGTGTGTGCACTATTAGATCCATTTCTTTCACGATATCAGACAATCGACGGACAATCGTTACGCGTAAGAAATATCTGATAAATAATTTTATTAAAAACAAAGAGAGGACTAACAGTGAGAGACAGACCTGAGTCTAACATTAGAACCGGTATACGATTCATATGGTTTCTCGACGTTCACAAACTCGAACGAAAAGCTCGTGTTTTGCATTAGTTCTGAGGGTCGCGCCAAGTCTTTGACCAGTGAAGTGAACTCATGGTGATTACCCCTGTCCTGATACAATTCAATCTCACCGACAAATTCAACTTTAATGCCCTGGTGCTCCAATTTTGTTCCCAATTTTTTCAGTGTTATGTTTACCTGAAATTTAAAATTATTGTTATTTTATGAGACATTTATCAGAGAAATAACAGAAACGACAGAAAAGAGACAAACGTTTTGTTAAGATTTCTTTTATCAAAATATTTGTTTACAAAAATCAAAGATAAGAAATGTCTAAAAAAATATTAAAAACGAGTAAATAATTAACTGAATGAATGATTTAAACATAAGATAACCGACAAAAAGCAAATTTGACTAAAAAATAGATTAAAAACAGATTTTATGAAAAATAGTGATTCACTCAAAGTATTATAATTTAAGAGTTTGTGTCAAACAAATCATAAATAAATAATAATTAATTAAAATTATAATCATTTAAAATAAGACTAAATTTTGATTTAGTTTTAAGAGAAAAATAAGAAAAAAGTGATACAAAATAACATACTTTTCCAGAGACAGTCTCCCCGTCGTAATACAGATAATACTTTTCTTTCTTCCCGTCTTCGGTCTTAATTTCGGCCATTTTTCGAGAGTCAGATCCGTCTAAAATGATATCAATGTCTGCCGTTTGACGGAAACTCAGGAAACTCTGCAAAACAATTAAATTAAATACAAATCACTTCCATTTAAATCAATATTTATTTAAATCTATTAATTGATTGTATTATCAGAAAAGTATTTTTGGAAAAAAAAGATCAATCGATAGAAGAGTTGTCAACAATTGACAGTTCAGATCAATTGTCTTAACCGCTAATTCTTACCATTTTTATAGACTTTTCAAATCAATTAAATAAATAATAATTTTATATATGGTTTTCAATTAAATTAATTTAAATCAGTTTAAAAGTGGGAGTAAATCATCGAACGTTTCAACCATTTGTCGACTGAAACAGTTTTATGTAAACCCAAACTTGTGTTCACTGAAAGTCATTTGTCGTCTCCGATAGACAGCTCTCAAATCACTCAAACAAAACAAATCTTATGTCAATATGACGTCATTGTCGACACTTGTCTGACGTCATTCATTTGTCCGCAAAATTCAATACATTTAAACTTTTATCTGATTTGTAAGAAATCAAATTAAAAATAGAGACCAATCGATAAACATTTTGTTTTAATTTTAATGTCTTTCAGACCGATATTTAGATTTCAGTGAAATTGGGTTTTACTGAAACACTATTTTTTTATCTCTATTCAAATCAGATATATTTTTATAAATTTTTACAAATTGAGCATTTAAAGTTATTCATTTAAACTATTTAAGAGTTTTAAGGCAAGAAAAGGCTTATTTTTTTAAGTTTTTATTCAATTTCATAAAATAGTATAACAATAAAAATTTAAAACTTTGAATGAAAAATAAAAAGTTTGGTTCAAAAAAACTGAAAATAATGATTAAACCAAAGATTTTTTAAACAAAACTAACCTACAATTCATCATTTAAACATGAAACATCGAAAAAAGCATGTTATTTTTCGTATTTAGCGTTTTTGAGATTTTTTCGAAATACCCCTCTTAATTTTCAAAATACCCTACCCTGTACCTCATCCCTTGAGGTTCAGACCTTTAGCCATCTCTGATTTTGTTCATTTGCTTTTTTCCTTCATATGTTATTAAAAGTTGGGAAATAGTTTTATGAGATAAAAAGTAATGGCTAAGAATTATCATGGTCATGATCATTCTGATAATAACCAGATTTAGTTTCCTAAATCATGGTTTCATTAAAAATAATTGAAAACGTTGTGCACAGAATAGCTTGTTCAATTTTACTTATTATTTTGGCTTAATAACTTGTTGAAGCACCTTGAAGTTTATATGAAAAGCTTATTACGATTTTTACTTGATGAGTCTTGAATTATGTGAAAGAAAATCTGTTTTTATCAGAAGTCACAAGAAATTTGCATTTATTAATAGATATACTTTTCATTAGAATTAAATAGATATTAACTTGAACATTTGAATAAAATTTCCACATCAAGATCAATTCATCCTGATTGTAAAATTTATGAATAATTCAGGATTCATAATAAACTAGATCATTTAATTCAAAGTTATTTAAAACTTTCAAGCAGTTTAACTCGAATTTAATAAATTATTCAAAATAAAAATGAATAACTTGATAAAAAATTGTGACTGGATTATATTCAGCGAATGAAAGTGAAAATAAATCATTGAGATATTCTGCACAGAATATATTATATGCCATTAATTTTAATTTGTATTTGTTTACCTAATTTATCATGATCAATTTGTTCACTAAACAAAGAGAAATACTTCTTCTTTGAATATTTAATTCATTACTCGGATTACATAAATACTTTATTATTTGGAAAATAAATAGCCTTGCTCATATTAATATTCATTGCAATAAATTTAATCTTGATTAATTATTTTATCAGATATACCATGGCTTAAGTCAGTAAACTTTTGTGTTGAGCGCTGGCCTATAGCTCATGGAAGGGGCTATTATTCTGTGTTCTCAATGGTTTTCCAGTATGTGCTGCCAATCAGTATAGTAACCGTTGTCTACACCCGTCTGTGCATCAAATTAAAGACTCGAGCTCTCCGTCGTTCGTCCACTTCTGCATTACCGAAAACTAAGAGTAGACTCAGGAGGCGGACCCGCAAAACGAATTTACTCCTCATATCTATTGCTCTCATATTCTGTATTTCGTGGTTACCATTGAATCTGATTAATATCATCGCAGACTTTTGCTTTCCGTTTGGCTCAGACACTACTTTCAGAATAGTCTTCGCTATTTGTCATATGGCAGGTATGGACACTTTTTTGAAATTATTTAAAGTTAGAGTTAAAATGACCTCGATCTCAGAGGGTTATTTTGAAATTCATGTCTTTTTCCATTGTTCGAGGGCTCGGCTTAAGAATAGAGGGTATTTTGCCAATGTTTTAGTATCAGGAAGGTTTTTCGTTATTCCCCCTTTTTTTGCAATCCCTGGTTAAAAGTGATCTAATGACTGTTATTGGATGAGTGAGTTAAAGGGGGAAAAGATAGTGAAAAAGAGTATGGAAAGAGAGGAAAATCTTTTTTAAATACAATTAGCCATGTTTAATTTCATATTATATTGTTTATTTATTTTTGATAAAACTGGTTCAAAATTAGCAAGATGAGGTTTATTCAATTATTTCATTTTGAGGCTTATAATTATTTTTAATCTTGTGAATAGAACTTGATTAAAATAAAACTATATCATAATTATTAATATGTCGATGAATAAATCAGGGCTTACTTTAATAAGATTTATAAATAAAGTTAATTTTTTAAAAGTCATGTAATATTACCTTGATTTTCATCAAGCATGCTGAATTGAATTTTCTTTAACTATGATACAATTAAAAACCCCTAATAAACTCACTCAGAAGCAAAACTCATAATTGAATCTCTCCGATTTTGATGATCTTGGTCTCTTTTGAAAGCTATTACGATGTAGAATTTATTGAATATTAATTTTTCACAGATATGAGTTCTAATCTAATTCAGCTAGTCAAAATCAGAATTTAAAGCTTTAAATAATAAACTTACATGTACTTCAATGTATATATCATCACTCTTTGAAGTCTAATAACCTGATTTTTACTAGATCAATTTTATATGAACAGATAACCATTCATCCAAAATGTATTCATCATCAATAGAGTTTTCAAGAGAAATCAAGATCATCAAAATCATTAAAAATGAAGTTTTGCTCCTTAGTATGATTTCAGATGGGATATTTTGCTTATTATTTTGCCTTAGAGGGGTATTTCAAAAACCACTCGTCTATCTATTGTTTGAGCCCTCGGCTCATAGAGATATTCTGCTGATTTTTCCTTCTCAGAGGAGGGTTTTCTGAAATATTCCCCTGTTTAACCTTCCCCTGTTAATCTTATCTTAACGATATTCTTTTTGATTTCATTTTTTGAGCATTGATTTTTAAACCAAAAACATCAAACTCATTTAAAATTATTCAGAATCTATTTAAATTACTTTTAAAAGTAGATAAGATTTAAAGGACTATATTTCAAAATTGTTAAACAATTTTCAGATAAGATTTAACATCTCAGTAGTGAACCTTCTGAATAATGAAAACCTCTAATTAATAAACTATCAAATAGATTCAGAGAAGTTATTTTCATATTGAAACTCATGTTAACTTTACATCCCAAATATTTCACTATTGAGAGGTTTAACTGTATTAAAAAAAGAGGAAACTTTAATATAAAACATCTTATTGTTTCAACTATCATATTATCTCACAAACATTGTTATGCTATTATAAGTAAATTTGATTCAAGGGAAAATGTTCGTTTTTCAAAAGTATATTTCATGTATTAAAGTCCAAATCCTTGTTAAAAGTACAAGTCATGTATTAGATGTATTAAAAATTAAACCCAAAGACTTCAACCTTATTTTAGTAAAAGCATCAAGTTATTAAAAAAAAACCTTTTATCTAAAATTAGTGAAAAATAAATTATAGAAAATTTTTTATTTGAAATATTTTTATTTTTTTCAAATCATTTATATTGTTTGTTTTGTTTTAAAATTTTTCACAGATACTCCAATGTCTTTTTTATAATTATATAAACAATTAAGAGTGACAATCGTTTCTGCTTCTGATCGGGAGTTTTTTTTTGAATATCTTCATGCTTTTACTGAATACTAAAATTTATCATTATAAAATTAATTCTTAAATATCGCAACTTTTTATAAAATCGAGTCATTTTAAACATTTTGAGGAAATTTTGTTTCATTATTTGCTATAAAAATTCTCACCATGTCAATCACTCAAATCCGGAATAAAACGGCATATGATCAATTTCGGCCTTTAATGGCATGTTATGGTTTGAAAGGTAATAAAGTCAATAGAAAAAAGCCCATATGAATTCAATAAATTTAGATTAAAATATAAAAAAATTTAAATGGATTTTTTGAGAAGTTTAATGTAAAATAAAAATAGTAAAATTGAAAGCAAAGTTTTAAATTCAACTAGAATTAAAATCTTTTAGTTATCTAGAGAATTCCTTTTATTTTAACTAAATTTTGATAGATTTCATTATTTATTTTCCATTTAAAATAAATTTTATTTCAAATTTTTTCGATATAAAGTAGCTAGTTAAATATTGATGAATAGAATTACCAATTGAAATTCAGAAAGCTTAGGTGAAAGGGAATATTTTATTATTTTAATGGAACAAATCCTACTCAAAAGTATTCATCTGGGTCATTATAAAGAAACTTTTAATTTTCCATTAACTAGGTAAAATTTTGGACCGAAAATTTTTTTTTTATGACTTGATTTGTACTAAAAGTATAATATCATTTACCAAAAAAATTAGATGTTTTTTAAAAAAATATTCTCTTCTATACACAGGTATGTCAAGTGCCTGTTCTAATCCTCTTCTTTACGGATGGCTTAACCATAACTTTCGGACAGAGTTTAAAGAGCTCTACAATGTTTTCATGTCATTTATCACAAAATGTTTCGGATCAAAAACCAATAATAGTGGTACTAATAGAACGAACATAATTATATCCAGAGCTGATTGCCGGCCTTCACATATTTACTGCGGGCCCACACAATTCCTTGAAGAAGAAGAAGAACTCGAGCTTCACGTGACGCCCAATGGCCGAACCCATGAGACACTTGTCGTGGCCACCAGTGCTAATGACATTCCATTAACCGTTTCGGTTCAGTAATGTTCACAATATTGAGGACAATAACAAGTGGTTAGTCCACAGTTTTGTTCACTAATGAAAAGTCTTCTCAAAACTACTTATAATAAAAATTCTCACAAAAATCTATGAAATAGTTATTTATTAAAAATATGTATATAATATATTGAAAAGCTATGTTCTTGGTTATTAATTGTAAAGCATGATATTAAAATTTGTTAATAAACTGTTTGAATTGGATATATTTAATTTCATTGTGAACATATTTATTATTATTCACAAAATATATATACATAATGTGCCCGATTTAGGTAAACAATTAGAAATATTGTAAATTATTTTTAAAAATGAGTAGAAAATTTATGGAAGAGCATCGAGTTAACAAATTGTTTCAAAACGGGTAAAAACTTTATAAAACGAATTATTTATTAAAAAAAAATTGGAAAATTATAATTAAATTGTAAAAAAAAGTTTAAAAAGTTAAATTATAGGGTCATTATGAGATTAAAATTAAAATTTTCATCTAATCACAAATCTATCTGAAGAAAAATATTTTCAAGAGGACAATGATTAATTTTTTTAATTTTTAATCATTGTTTATTATATTTTCTATTCATCAATAATTATGGGGAAAATTTATCTTATAACTATTATTTTAAAGTTGAAATGTATGATATTTATCTAGGTCATATTATATTAATCATAATTATCAAGTTATTTTTCATAAAAAACTTTATATTAAAAATTAAGTTTCAAGACATCTATTTATACAAAATCGAATCAATATGGGTTAATATTTTGGAATCAATTAATATAACATAAAATAATAGCCAAGATCATTTTAATTTAGAACGGACAAGAATAATTTTGAGAAAAGGTAAATTATAATTGTGATTAGTTAAAATGATGAGAATACTAATTAACCTTCCATATCATAGATGTCAGGTGTGTTTCGATTTATTCTTATTGTATTTTTTTAATTTCTAATAAACACATTTTAAAAATTTAGAATAAAATTTGCGAAAGGTTAGTTAATTTTATATTTAAAATTTCCTTGGCTATTATAAAAAATTAAAGCTTGAACGATTAGGTTTCTAGTCATCGATCCAAAACATCGATCTTTTAATATTATAATGAATTATCAATAATATTCCATTGTTAATTTTTAAATTATTATTCGTTTGTTGGTTTTTGTCATCTTGATATTTTTTCTTATTGAAAATTAATGTTATCTTTGAATTTATTTAAAATTTAAACATTTCTGGTTTAGATATATCAACATTGATCAAGTTCATTATTCGAACTTATTTATAAATTACAAAATTCAATTAAATGAAAAATGGTTTATATAAAACTTATATAAAACAATTAACTTAACAATTTTTGACTTAAACTCTTTGAGATATTATGTATTTAACTTACATGAAAGTGCATTATCATGGTTATTCTAAATGTATTCGATATTAAAGGGTATTTAAATAATGTCCCAAAAAGATTTAAAAGTGAATTAAGATATAACTGTATTTTTATAAAAAATTAAAATATTATTAGTATTTTAATAAATTGTTCAAAATAACACGTATTTCAAATGTAACAAGGTTGTATTATTGTTAAATATTCCATTTATTATCTTATCGTTTTTTATCTTTTCTTGAATACTCCGATTAACTATAATTTTTTCAAATCAATAACGTTTGAAAATTAAAATTTTTGTTCAAAATTATGACTCATAATTAATGTGGAAAATATTTTTGAGCTTAAAATATGTAATCATTTTATCAAAATGTTGAGATGATTGTTAAAATATTAACATTAATAAAAAAATATTGATAATAATAATCATTATTATAATTATCATAATATATAATTATCTTAACTATTATTAATATGATTTTCTTCATAAA
>JAQFZL010001088.1:0-11611 GCA_034695685.1 Galumna lanceata
AGAGAGAGAGAGAGAGAGAGAGAGAGATATCTGTCTTGAAAAGAGCCTTAATTATAATTAATAGTCTATTTTATCATTTTTCTCAATCAAATGCCAATTGAAAAGAATCTGTGAAATAATTAACCTAGGTTAACGTAGCTAGGCAATTGTAAATTTTTAATTTTCTAAACTTATCTATCACTTTATGTAATGATTTCTTAATAAATAATTAGTGGAAAAAGAAATTCAAAAAATAATTGAATTTTGTTTTGGAGTCATAAGAAAAATAAATAAAAATTAATGAGAAATACATTTTTCAAGCATTACGTCAAATGTTGAATACCGAGCAAATTATTGGAAATATTCAATGTAAAACAAACTGGTTTATAAATTAAGTAATCAACTATTAAATTATTATATACAAAGTGAACAAAATATATAAAAATATTGTGAATAACATAACAAACAAAAAACAATTTTCATTGAATTACATAATAACTGAATGACTAATACCTGAAATTTTCAGACAAAATCCTTTATCAAAACAGCCCTTAATGTTGATAATAATAATCTTGGTCAATCACACACTAATTAGCACATTTTTGACAATTTATTACAAGCTAATATATACCAAACACAAACACAATCACAACTACAAAACCAAAAAATTACTAAAACTCGTTGAATAAGAGTTAAATATCTGGTAAACCATCGCTCAAATGATAGCACAAGTGTTCATAAAAACCACAAAAACAGTGGAAAGTCTTTTCAAACGTTTTCAATGCTCTTCAGGAGAAGTCACGTGATATTTAACGCGTCGGTCGTCGCTATTATTATCGGTTAGTGAGGACTGTGCTATCAGTCCTTTCTCTCCCACAGACTAGAGATGTGTTCTGTACTCAACTTTCAGAGGCTTTTCTCGTGTAATAATACAGGTATTGGAGAGAACAGGCATTAGACAAGAGACAGACCTCAGAGCTATCAGACCTTAGCTCTCCTTTCGATACACACAATAAATGACTGATAAAAACAGATTCGCACAGACATAACAAACACAACCACTGGTCCGACAACTTATGTCCCCTTAAATGTTGAATAATTTTTTTCTCCAATAAAAAAGTTGATCTCAACATATGATACCTTTCATTGAAGAGTGGGCTAACAATCTAGCAACAAACTAGCTTGCTAATTTAATAAGGTACTTCATGTTATCATATTGAATAACGAGCTTGCTAATGAGCAAGTTGAAACTTTAATCTCATATTTTAATCATAAAACGTGAAGCTCTTTAATTGATGGCATGGAGTTTGCCATTTTACCATGGTCATTAATAAATCAAAATATTAGCAAATATTAAATTCTAGTAACTTTTTTGATTAAAAACTGGAGATATTTCTTGGATTAAACCATAAATTTCATTAACTAAATGATGAATGAATTCAAATGAATGAGGGCTGAGCCTAACCTACCTTTCATTTTGCATTTTATCCGATATTTGGTTTTATGTTATTCTGTGCTCTTTAGACATAAGAAAATGAAAATTTATTTAATATATAATTGATTATAAAAACATAAGTCCCGGTTATGCACACCTATCATATGACCAAATCTAAGCCAAAGGCGCTTTAATCAGCACAGAATAATAACTCTGGCCATTAGTAATGTGCAAAAAAAGCACTCTTGCAATCAATCGTTAATCGGCTCCGGCAGAGACCAACTGAGCAGACACTCGACAGCCCACACGAACTCAGGAATCGATAAGTTTTAAACATTTGCTTAACTCAACTCAAAGAAGGAGTGAAGAGAAGTGAAGACTGAAAACAGTGAACCCGAACACCAAAAATGTGTTGAAATGTCTGACGACTTGCAAACAATGTTAGGCTTCGGTATAACGAAATTGGATTAGACTTAACGGCACACAAATTAACTGTAAAATAATATCTAAGAATTGCGTCAATACAACCGCTTTGGTTTTCAACACATTGTGGGTAATCACCAGGCATTTCAACAATGTTGGACATTAACCTAGCAACTTATTTAATTGCATTTAAAACAAATGCATTTTAGTTGTTGCTCTTCATTATTTCAACAATGAAACAGTGGTGTCGGACAACCCTTTTGGCCATCCCTGAGCTGACGAGTGTTGTGCCAAAACACAGAATAGACCGCTGAGAGTAAAATAGTGGAAACGGGAGGGTATAAACAACTGAAGAGCTCAAGAGATGCAAAAGTCATTGAATAATAAACTTTTGATTCAAATTAATGATTCCTTTGGGTTATGGATTTGAAGTGGTTTTCAAATCGATTCCTCTTTAATAAGAAAAATCTCTAAAAAAAGAGTCACAAACTTTAAGAGAATAAAAAATAAATCCATTTTTAATTCACTGATGAATATATCGCTTTCAAATGCATGATAGTTGTGCCTCAATTAAATGCGCAAGGCACAAACACCAAGCACATAGATGCCTTTTATCAATAGTTGCACAACAAGTAAATAATTATTCTTGTTATTCTTGTATATATTTCCGGGTGAAGGAAAGTAAACACTGGAAATTGTTGATGGATTATTCAAACAAAGTCACATTAATATTAATATTTGTGAATATTTAAACAAGATAATTTAGAGTTTGCAATCTTGTATAATTAAGTTAAGCAGATTCCGTTTTGCAATTGTCAAAATTATGTTTACCTTGCATCTTATCAGCTTATAAATAATCTAGTTAAAATTGTTTAGCAAAAAGTTGCGCTCATCATAAATTGAGTGCACCCTTGGCTACCTCTGATATTTTAGTTGCTATAATTAGGTATTTCTGCGCAAATTAAGAGTTGGGAGAAAAAGTTTATTCATTTCATACCACTATTAGTTCCGCCACTTTTCAAAAGCGCCAAATTAGGTAACTGTTGTGTCATTCGGATGGGATGTGACTGATGTAGTGTTGAGTGCTGTTGTTGATGACTCTGAGCCTGTTGTGGCGGCTGATGACCGCTTGGTCTTATAAGCGTCATCACTCGTCTTTGTGGTGGCTGATAAGCGCCTGTTCTCAAGTCTTCAGCATCACTATAATAGCCACTTCTATGGGTTTCGTGACGGGGCTGTTGATGGGGTTGTGGGTGGGGTTGTTGGTGGGGTTGTTGGTGGGGTTGTTGGTGGGGTTGTTGGTGGGGCTGTTGATGGGACTGTTGGTGAGGCTGTTGGTGGGGCTGTTGGTGGGATTGTTGATGGGCTTGTTGTTGCTGTTGCTGTTGTTGCTGTTGTTGGTGATGCTGAAGGATCTGCTGGTGCTGTTGTTGTTGTTGTTGTAGCTGTTGTTGCAACTGTTGGATTTGTTGTAGATTTCTTGGGGCCGAATGAGGGCCTGTTTTTGACCATCGAATCGATTTAGAATTGTTTTCAACTATTATTTCATATGAATTCAATGGAAATAAAAGATAGAGTGAATCAAAAATAGACAGTAATTACAAAAAAAAAATCATTTCTTCTGTAAATTTAATTTGTTTTTAATGGCTTTTGATTAGAAATACATGAATTCGCCGATCAATCAAAACACAGAGAGAGAAAAAAAGAGGAAAGGTATGCATTTCGTTCACTTTTCACGATAGAAAACTTGTGTTTAGGGCTTAATAAACAATTGGTTAAACATTTATAAATTAGAATTAGTTTTATGTGTGACCCATATCTGATGGTTAACCACTGGTTCACTCTATTGTAAGCCTTTCGTGAAAATTAGTGAAGAAAAAGAAACAAAACATTTCTTAGAAATTTTCCGAAGAATACGAAAAAAAATGTGTCTTAAATTTTATGATGAATTATAATAATAGCCTTTAAAACACGTAATAATCACTAAAAATGAGTGATTATTCTGTGCGATTGTGAGTCAAAATTAATTAAAAAAAATGATTTTCTATTGTGACTGAGGGGACTTCCAGAGCACCGGTTCATGTGTTGCAACGGAAAATATTTTCAATTGTCTAATTAAAGTGTTTTAAAGCGGAAAATGGGCTCAACTATTATGTTGTTGTTATCCCTTTGAGAGAAAATTAGTGAAAACTTTTAATACAAATCATATTCAAAAATTTCAGCTCAAAAAAACAATTGTCTGCAAATCAATAGAGAATTCGTGTTTAGAATATTAATGAAATTTTTGGTTTTAATGGGAAAATGTTTGAAATAATTTCTTTTTGACTCAAAACTGAGAGAAAAAAAATGGATTTTCTATTAAAAAAGCTAAACTATTTTCGCGATTTTAGAGACGATTATTAAGTATTAGTGTTTATACTAAACATAAAACTGATCCCATATTAGCTATTTATGGCACAATTTTCTACTGGACAGCACATTAGTCCCGGATGGCGCACATGTGCTGATGACATATTGGCAGTCATTATCCCTCAAAAAGAGAGGCATATCGTCATCCGAGCGATCATTATATCTATTGTTTTTTTGGTCTTCTCTTTTGCTCCAATTCTTGTTTGGATGAAAAAAATACAAATGAAATCAAATCAGACAATAATTTAAAGACTAATCAATGAATTACTGCTTAGCATTACTACCATTACTGTCATTACTTCTTCTGTTGTGGAATATAAGAGCGGTTCTGCAACGCATCGAATATCAATTATACCTATGAATCGATAGAATCGACTTTTGGTTCAACTCTTTTTAGTCTCTAAACTACAACAAATCATATCCTTTTTCTCCTTCTCTGCAAACAAATCAATAACAAACTGGAAGTCTATTTGTTATTATCTGTTCTAACGGTTTCTCTTCTAAGACTTACAAAACTAATATTCACTAAAAATATCGGTTTTCATAAACATGAGTGCAAACAAAATAGCCTTACATTCAATAAAAATAATCAAATATTTCCTTATTTTCTGTTCTTTAAGTCTATAAAATACTACCAAAAAAATAAAGCTTTAGATTAACGGAAAAATACTGAAAACCAATTAATGTTTAGAACAGAATAAAGTATTGGAAAAATGCTTTTCTTATTCTGATCACACAATTTAAAGAAAAGAACAAATTGAAGAAAACTGAACAAGGGAATAATAAATTTGAAGATATCCTCAAACTCATGTCTGAAGTGCATATAGATTGAGCAAGATTATCAATAAAATAGAAGGATCATTTATCTTGGTATTAGTTTAACACTGAATAAATGTTATGGTCATTTTGAACAAAACTCATATTTAGAGCATAAATATTGTTGCTAGCTTAATTGGATTAATCAATTAGGTTTAATTCACTCTATATTTGTTGAATATTTGGGTTAAAGTTTGTGTTTGTTATTCAATCAGACAAATGTGTTGTTACGAAAACCCCTCCCCAGTGGGTGACCCCTTTCTCTCTGTTGTTGACTGACAGGCGAACAATCGATTAAATAACAGCCGACTCAGTGTTTAGTTGTTGTTGAGGTTAAGGGATTGTGAATAATTGAATTTCGGATAAGTTTATGTGTGAGTCAGTGCACAGCACAATGTATAAACGTGTGTTACCTGGAGGCTGATCGATAGGAATCGGATTGGAAATAGTAAATTGACCGCCCAGTCGTCTAATCTCTGCTGCATCTATCGATCGGGAACCGGGCAGTTGTGACAACTTTTGTTTGTTTTGGCCAACACTCGACTGTGACGATGAGGACAGGGATGACGACGAGGGCTCAGAATTCTTGGATGACTTATTCTTCTTATCTTTACTGCTATCTTCATGTTTGTTCTTATTGGGCAGACTTGTGCTCCGATGCACTTGTGTTAGCCTTTTAATACTGAAAGGCATTATTCCTAAATCTGAGTCGAGTACTAAAAGAACAGAATAAACAAATTAAATATTAGATCATTGACTTCAAAGAATATTCCTTATGTTTTATGCATTCAAAACGACTCAACGCTTCATAAAGTCATGTCCCAAAAGTTCGGCACAGAACAAGACATGGATGTTGAGGGGTTGCCCTCTTTCTAACACTAATTATTAGGAGTTATTCAAGATTAACAACTATTGATTAATTAAAAACATTTACATATTAGCAATAAATTAATAAATTTCTTATCAAATAAGCTGGGTCAATACTTTAGCTGGGTTAATGTTTCTATCTTGGCTACCATTAATGAAAGATATTGATTGCTGGGTTATATATGAGTAAGAGATGTATGACAGGCAAAAGCGTATAAATACAGTAAAAGCTAATGTTATTTTTGTGTGTCTGAGCAGTGGATTTCATAAATCAAATCGAATATAATTTTATTAATCCTGGAATTTCATTATCTGCTGGAATATAATGTTTTTATTATTTATATGACAGAAGAGATTATAATTATTTTTTCTCTTCACTAAAATATAAGGAATTATTATTGTTTTCATTGCCTTAAAGGCATTCAATTGAATTCAGTTTTCAAATACAGTAATTTTTTTGTTGCTTTGATTTTATTTCTCTATTTTTTTCTTTCCATTATTTTTTGAATTTTCATTTTCGTCTCAAATGATTTGGCGTTTATTTGTAGCGAAACATTAATGTTGTTTCAAATAAATATAACTAACAAAATATGTTTATAATTATTGCAAAGTCATATACATTAGTAGTTAACTAAAGCATCAGAATATGAAATATACTTTATTTTCGGCAAATATTAGTTTTAAACCATTTTCTCTTAACATTAATTGAGGACAGAATCGATTTCTCTCTCTTTTCAATAAAGAAATCTTTGGATGACTTTCGAAATATTTGTTTTCTTTCCTATCCGTAAAGGCTGTCCTCTGAACACATCCTGAGACCTCTGAGACAACACATATCTTTTTATATGAAATCTCAACACTTTTTTCTGCTGTGAAATGTGTTAGTCCTTCGGGCGGTTCACTCCTTTGATCAGAAACTAAGTCTACGTAACATAACTTTATTGACCTTTTATTCAGCCATTCTTTCAAGAAATGAATGAATAGACAAAATAAAGTGGTCTCATATACTGTCCTATTCTCTACTCTTTTGAGAATTCCTGTATATTATCTGAATTATGATCTGAAACAATCTCTTTATTGTTAGCTATTCTTTAGTAATAACTGTAAATATAAGGATATCTTTTGTCTAAAAGACGGGTTTTTTCGGTGCAAATAAATATCTATTAAAAAAATAATAGGATTTTGATCTGAAAAAGTGAATCCCAAGATAAACATTAGCCAAGAGTATAGTTTAGTAGAGTTTGACTACTATTTTATCAGTTAATACAAGTATTGAAAGAAAATTCATTTCAAACAAACTTTAATCAGAAAAACAAAAGTCACACAAAATAAACATCGCTTTCAATATAATTACCAGACGTTAGGATTTAACCGCTAGGAAGTGAATGTTGCTTGTTTATATTTGTTAATAGTTAAAATGAGTAATGTTTTACTCTTGCTTTTAACAAAACCTATCACTTTATATATTAAAAGTTAATGAAAACATTAGTTTTAAACAAATTAAAAGACAGCTTTTAATTGATTTTTAAATTTATGCTATTTTTTAGACAACTTTTCACTCAGAATATCATAAATGTATTCAAATGTCAGCTCATATACAATGGTATTCATTGAATAGAGAAAAGGGGTTATCCCTCCTCTGAATAACTAAACCATAAGATCACTCAATGAATGAATTGTCACTTAATTAAAAAAGTTTTAAAATGTCATTCAAAATGAACTCGTATTGCATTTCATTATGAAAATCACATTATCCTTGCAATCATTTAATGTGTATTTCCCATCGATTGGATTCTCACATAATTTTTTTTTTCATTTGAAATATAAATCAAAAATAAATAAAAAAAAATTTCCCTAAGATTTGATTAGAAATACATTACAATCGATAGCATTGAGTGTTAGGTTTTAGAAGTAATTGAATACAATTTTCAAAGATTTAATACAAAATCTTTGTTAGAGATGTTTCTCCTCAAATATTTACACAAAATACCTTTTTTGCAGGTTTAGTCTTTTCTTTTTTGGTAATAATCGTGGATAGTTTTATAACGATATATATAACGGTATATATATTTATTGTAAATCACTTTTACTTTCAGTTTATATGAAGGGATTCTTTAGGTTTTAATGTTTTTATTGATTCACAAATCAATTATTCATTTGTTTATGATTGGAGTAAAGTTCAGATACTGTTCTTATCAATTATTTAGCACTTAATCCGAGGGCACAGCACAACAAATTACCATTACATTAGACACAAGCCTTAAATTAATGTCTAAAAATCATTGAAGAATAGGAATCAAGAAATTGTTAATTATGAACAAGAACATTCACAGTAATTAGATTTTTTGCTTGCACCTATCCTTTAGATAAGGTAAGTTTTTTTCTCTGACTCTAATAATATCTTAGAATATTCTTATTAATGAATTATTAATGATATCATTAGACATAAATTATTTGATTCACTGATTTTAATGAGTTTTGATGTAAAGAATTGACTATAATTTATAAAAACTGATAGAAATAGTTGTGATTTAATGTCATATTTTGTTTTGACTTAAATATCAATATATTTATCGTTGATTTTTATCGAAATTTTGGGCTCTCTTTCGACCAAAACATATGAATATTTAAAATAATTTTTTTCTATGAATTCAATATAACACTGGAGTGAATGAACTCCTGAACTCATGAATTAATTCTGTGCTCACCTCCAGAAGAAGTTGTAATTTCTTTTATACAGATATTGAGTGAAAATTTCAAATTTCCATACAATAAATCACTTGTAAATTGACTGACAATTCAGAAGATAATTGTATTGAACGGTGAGATAAGCGCTGGAGAAACGATACGATTAACAAACCAATGATTTATTGAATAACACATAAGAATAGTTATAACACAGAATACGAAATATGTATTAAATATATTAAATAAATGAAGATTTAATAACAAACAAAAGCAATGTTATCCACCAAAAACTGTTTGCAGACATTTTACAGCAGCGAAGAGACAGTTCAGAGAACAGACACAGAATTTTCGCACAGTTTTCGGAACCGCTGTTTTGCCCGTAAAGTACACTCACTCAGCTCTCATCAAAAGGCGAGCCATTGAAGAGGCTATACACCAGTCCTGATATGAGGAGCGTATGCGCCAAACAGTCCAACCGATCGATAAGCACTGGTAGTGCTCTGGCAGGTGGCGGAACCCATGCCCTAACCGTTGTGTTCATTCATATGTCACTAATTCATATCTTTTTTTGCTTTTAATACTTTATTTTTAATACTTTTCTGATTCACTTCTGTCCACAAATAAAGTAATTTTCTATTAAAACCATTTCTTTAAAACTAAGACTTCCAATAGAGTCAGTAAAGGATATGTTGTGCCACTTATTATCAATGCAATGAATGTGAAATTTTTAATATTCTGTGCGCTTATAAACTATTCATAAATGAATATTCGGTTAAACTACTATTTCGATCAAATAATCCTTTATTTAATTCAATATTTATTATTTGAGGCAAAAAATAAAATTAAATAAAATAAAAGCTTTTTATTGATTTCCAAATCAAAGGAAATTCAATAAAAATGAACACAAATATAGAGTACAATCGAAAAGAGAGTCAATTCACGGCATAAAATGCAAGCCATGCAACTCTACCGGCTATATCTCACCCGAATAAATCATTTCCAAGAGTTAAGGGATATAAGTGACCAGTGCTCTGGTCTTAGACGCTTAGATTACCAAGTAGTAATGTAAAAAATTTTACTTGATTAAAATTTCATCGTATTTATCGCAATATTTGTAAATGAATAAATAAATAAGCTAGATAAATTTATTTTTTTTCCAAACATGTTTGATGGCCAAGAACACTTTAAGGATAAAGGGTTTGCCAAGGTTCATGTAATAATTGAGCTGTATGGGAGCTCTTCTTTTGGCAACAATTCCCTTGAGGTAAATGCACTCAACAAGGATTGAATGGTTAGAATAATATCGAGTAGAGTTTGAGTGAAGTCAAAACTACTCTTTTTTGAAACTCATTTTAGATTCATCGGATAAAATCAAATTCTGTGCCCTTTGGGGTAAAACAATAGGGAATGCTATGAAAAGAATGACTCATTTCTTATTTGTAGACAAATTATTTTCAGATTAGAGGCCTGTCATGGATGTGCCCTTGTATGTGCCCTGGTGCACTTTATAGGCCAGTTTTCTTACTTTCGCATAAATTATAATTTATTTTTTGAGTCAAATGATTGAACGTCTGGTTAGCGCCTAATATTTCAAACTCTGGCGGAGTATAAAAGACTTTTAGAACAGAATATATTATTCAAGAAATGAATTATTATATGAAAAATAAAGGGAAAGGCATTCCTTTATTGTGTGTATCCCCACATAAATAAACGCACGAATGAAATCTATGTAAAAGACATTATTGAATAAGAATCAGATGAAAGATATCTAACGGCGAGAGAGAGAGAGAGAGAGAGAGAGAGAGAGAAACTCTTCCAAAGGATAAGAAGTAAAAGAAGAATGGATGGCTTTCTTAATTCAGTGCACTTTTTTTCTTATCTCAAACGTATTTTTTGTGTCAAACAATTTACATGATTTTTGTACTGAAATCTAATACTGAATGAGAAATAAATATCAGAAAAAATGTATCATAAGATGAGATATTTTGTCGAAAAAATGCCATTTTTACATAACATTTCAAAATCAAGTGAGAAGTTGAACACATTTTTCATTGTTTTGCTTTTCGCTAATACTTTTCCAATAAGTGTTTTGCGATTTTTAAGATAATCCTCTGAATAACATGTTATTACAGGCATTTCTTGTGCTCTCTCTCTCTCTCTCTCTCTCTCTCACTCACTCACTCACTCTCTTTCTCTCTCTCTTACTCTTTTTAAAATTCAAGATATTCTGAGCCATATATTTGACAATTTATTGCATTTAAAGGGAATATAAAAGAAAATTGAAAACAATTTCTTATAATCAGTGAAGGAATTGAGTGAATGAACTCTTCAATTGAATATTAGATTTATATCTTATTTATTCATTGTATGAGAGAATGTCAACCATTTTCTTCTAACTCCTGGAGAAGCACTTAATTCCACTCAAAATTTTAATGCCTTCTTATGTTCGACTCATCCCTTTCTTCCAGAGGTTTTAGTTTGAGACCAGAGTCGAGAAATAAGACTCAATAAAAGTAATACATTTTTTTCACTCTTTTCTTAGAAGAGATGTACTGATCAGACATAGACTCAGATTCAATGAGCCTTAGATCCATAGCTCGCTTGACTTAATAAAAATTTCAAATTATACTTATTTGCCATTAGAATGAACAAGTAAATAAACTACCTTGGTTAAATAACAACATGGTAATACAAAAATGAAGAATGGTATATTTATAAATAAATTTATTCCAGAAATGTTATACTTTTTAAATGGCATAGATTTGCATAAATGCTTTCGTTGGCAACTTTAAAGGAAATATTAAACTCTTGGTTATCCCATTTGCTATCAGATCTCAAGTCTCTCAATTCTTTTATATCAATGAGGGCTACGACAAACATTAGAAGACTGGGAATAAACTGGGCATAAATACCAAATATATGAGAGGGAGGGGAGAGAGAGAGAGAGAGAGAGAGAGAGAGAGAGAGGGAGAGAGAGGGAGAGAGAGAGAGAGA
>JAQFZL010001089.1:0-11610 GCA_034695685.1 Galumna lanceata
AATTTTGGCAAATATAAGTAAAACAACTTTTTAAATATATTAAGCTCTTGGAAAAAGTTCTTTTAAGTTAATACAAACTTAATTTACATTTAAATTCAATTTTTACGAACAAAAAATCATTACATTTGCTTTCGTTTCGAGGAATTATAAGCCATTAGTTTTATATGAAGAGCACCGGCACAACACAGCAGTTCCATCGCTCTGCATATGGTCTCTCAATGAAATGTTAGGGCCACAGAAAAAAGGCCACAACCGGTGCTCAAACGTTAGAGACATGTTTATTACACGAGTCATGTCTTTCCTCTTTCCTCTTAAAATCTTGCAATAATTCTCAGCGCGAGAGAGAGGACAGGCATTGAACAGGCATTGAACCAGGACAAAGAACAGGCACAACACCAGTAGGACTCACGACATTCTCTATAGAAAATATTATAATCTATGAAAAAGTTGACACAATATATAATAGGTCTGAGCGACTGATTGTATGCTAAATAGGCGTTCAAACTATTCTTACAATTGGTTGCCATTCATTGAGTTTTACTGTCAAAATGTCTCTATTTATTTCTATGACTACCTGTGCTCTGGCTCTTTGCCAGTCCGCTAACGAACACCTTTTTTGGGACACAAAAACCACGAATTTTTGAAGAAATTATTATTATTCCCTTTTTTGTGTCCATTCATAACCAACAGTAACTCCATTTCAATTCATTAAATGGATACGTATGAAAGCACAGGTATGGCAAGGCTTGGAGGCGCACAGACCCCGAAACAGAGGCCACCGGCTGTTGGTCTAAAGTTAAGGTTATTATTATTCATCACTTTTTTGTCGCCCATTCCTTTTGAATTTGTAGTATAGCTTTAACTGCCAGAAATGACAGTACATGTAAAGCACAGCATAGGTATGGCTTAAAAGCACTGCTATTAGTATTAACACTTAGAGAAAATGCGATTATCTCTTAAAAGAAATTCAAATTTCATTAAGAAAATCATGAATTAGTTATCAAAATTCAAACTGACTTTACTCCTAATCAATGGTTTACATATGTATCAGCCTTTGAGAGGGGGGACAGGTATTCAAGAGATCAGTGCCGACAACAAAAAATGCCATTAATTTAAAGACTGGAAAACAGCCTATTTTTCAAGTGCTCTTTGAATGGCATCAAAGAAAAGAAGAAAAACTAATCAAACTTTTAATAAAATTAACGAAAAAAATCTATAAATCTAAGGGTAAACCCACACATGGAATTGCCTATCGATAAGAGTGTCAAATGAACTTGGGCACAAATTTTCATTTTTAAATGATTGCTATAAAAATTAAATTAGAAATATTTTCTTATTTGTTTTGCCTTTTTTTTTTTGATGGAATAGTTTTCTAATCACTCATTAAATTATTGAAAGTTTTCTTAAGTGTTGACAATAATTTGGATTTTCAACAAAATAGTGATTAAAAAAAGTATTCAATTTCTATTCATTGCAAATCGTGTGGCCTTTCGTGAACACATCCTGACCTACCGGTGCCCGTCATTTGTTGAACTGAACCGGGAGAGTGTCAAACAAGTCATAGCTTTTGGGCAAAGTTTAGAGAGAGAACTACATTCAAAAACTTTTCAATAGATATACGGAATATAAGATATTTGTTGTTTGAGGCCCTAAGCCTTTTGGTAACATTGAAGTAAAGGTATATAAAACATACCCCAAATAACATTTGGAAAGCCTGTGTTCATAGCCTTATAGCCTGACTATCAAAAACTCATTTCAATAAACTATCGTCCCTTCGATTTAGAACTTTTTATGGCTCGAGTATGAAGTGCTGTTCTTCTCTTTCTATTTGGTGGTACTAATAGCTCAGCACACATATCGCCTCCAAATATTGAACACAGAGATAGTACCGGACTAATGTCTGGCCCTTCATTTAATCACTAGAAAAAACTCGAGTTTAAACCACTGGAACTCTCGTGGCTTTCGGCTAAACAACCGGTGCTCTAAGTTTATGAGCCACGAGTTCACTATAAATAAAGAATATATTATTATTATTATCTTGGTTAAAATATTTTCAAATGTTTTAAGTTTTATATTATTATCGTTAGAATTTGTTTTACTCGATCTAAAACGAGTCGGTGTTTAAATGACCACAAATCAAAAGTCAATATTATTTCTCGATTTGCAAAAACAGTTTATTGACTTCTGTCTCATGAAATAAATGTTTGTTTTTATTTCAAATAAAATAAAGAGTAAATCAGATAATTTTGCAAATATTTCTCAAAGTTTCCACTTTTGATAAGTATTTTTGGAATTTTTCGAAACAATTTTTATTTAATTATTTGTTTTGTTTTGTTGTCAAACATTTTGAGAATCAAAACTAAAACCAATGAATTGGGAAATACTTTTGAGTTGTTTTCCGGTCAGAAAACTTTGTAAAATTCACAACAATTCACAACAAGATTTACATAAATTGTTTGCTCTTTTAAAATTGAATGACGTACTCCACAACAGGAATAACCAAGACTTTTATTCATAGCATTTTCATTGCATAAACCTTTCTAAACAATTTTACATTTTTTTTGAAATTTATTTCAATTTTTGTGCTTAATTTTAATTACTATAATTAGTTATTGTATCCTTGGTTATTCCACACTTCAAACTTAAGCAAAAATTTTGTTTATTTTTTTTGTGTATAACTTTTTGCATAAAAAGACAAATTTTTTCAAAAAAAAGTTCAAACATACAATTATTTATGCATATTATGGACGCATATTTTGCTGGTTCAAAATATTTGTATAGACAAGATAGTGTGAGGTATAGTGTGCTAAACTTTGCTGTAGTTTTTTCTATTCATTTAATTTTGATTCTCGTGAACTGAAATGACATTTTCTCAAGCGATCAGATCTGGTATATCAGATACGAGTAGTCTCTTGCAAACAGATATTTATTATCGATAAGCGTTAGAGCACAAGCATAGCACAGCCTCTTAAAGGTGGCAGAGCTTCATCATGGGATATCGGACAGTCAACTTGGCTAGATTACATATTTGATAAGATAGTGGATGTGTCGGCTGTAGTAGCGATAGAGTAGTGCCTCTGCACTAAATTATAATATAATAGGAGTTTTGGTCACACCATAGACTCAATTGACGGTCAGTTTACCCCAACTGAGACAAAGTTTACTAACCGTTTTCTAGTGAGAGTCATAGCAAACAATTAGTTATGTATAGCATTATATTTGTCTGTGAACTGAGTCACACAGAGAACAGTCATAGATATGGTTCGGACATCCACTCAATATATTTTAATACTAACTGTTTGTCTATAAATTATATTACATTTTCTGCACAAATATTCTCCAAATATTGGCAATAGTTGTGTAACAAATGTTTTTCATGTGTGAGGGCTTTCCGTTTGCTTTTGGTATCTGAAGCTGTCGATTGTGTGACTCCTCTCAGTTGATGGCCTCTCCCCCTCATTCCACGTCTCCCTATTCCTGAGGGGTGCATACAGTCAGACGACAGCCACCACTGATGACCAATAATTTATTGAATTAGTTTTTCTCTATTGAAGCACAACTTTCACTGCAAACTCATTACAATTGAAGGGCTGATCAAAAAGTATATCACAAAAATTGAAAACTGAAAATAGAAGCTTGCAAGAACACAAAGAAATCTTTAATTAAATGTGAAAATATATTTGAAAATCCGTGCCTTGTGAACAGGACAGGATATTGAACAAGTTTCAACTTTGATATTCAACATAATTCTTTTCCGCCATTTTTATTATTCATTGAATAAATGTTTATCGCGATTATTGAATCCCTTTTTGGTTTTGGTTTTAGAAAAAAAGAAATTTTATGATTTTAGTACCGAAACGTGTGTTTAATATGTTTTTCAATTTTTTGAACAGAATAAGTAGCAGTACTTTGAGAGCTCTAAACCACTGGTAAATATGATCGACGATAATATAAATTTTATTTATCTCATATCAAAAGTAATTTCTTTACAAAAAAATATATTTTTATCGCTGAGTTTGGTCTCTGTTTTTCATTTGATATCAAAATTATATAATCTTATGTTATCTATAGATATAAAGATATATAAATTACTATAGATTTTATGAAAAAGTTTATGAAAAGTTATGGGTTTCTCTCCGTTTTATATACTCATCCCTTTGTGTTTTCTAAAGCAAAATAAATTGAGTATGCTCATTGTGCTTATTGTCCTCGTTTATGGATGCCAAGTGAATATATTTGCCTTTACTCAGAGGTCCGAATAAGTATAGACAGTACTGTATTTAATCGATACGGAATTCCAACAGACATCTAATAAAATGCAATTTCATATATTGAACCACTCTTTCTGGATATGACTTTTGATCCAAAGGATTACCACATATTATAAGATAGAAATCCTCAATATATTTGATATTATTTCAAATAACTCTTTTCATGTTTACCGACAGAACAACACAAACAGAAAACACTGAGAGAACAGAACAAGAGTTATGTTAAATATCTCAAACGAAAGTCCTCTTTCATAGGGAAAGTGCGACAAAAATTTAATAATAAAAGTTTCGTTGATTTTATTTTTTCCTTTTATTTGGTATATAATGACTAACAACAAGCCTTACGGCCATAAAGAGTGAAATCATATGTAAATTATTTGTTGGAAAAAATTTATTCCAACTTTTATTCGGATTTGAATCAGACATGAGCAAGGTTCTATTCTGTATATTTTTTTTAATACGATTATAATGAGACAAATCAAGCCATTGTTCAAAATTCTTTTTATGTTTAGAAAAGGGTAAAAAGTTTGAGTAGATATTATTTAAAATGAATGAATATTTTTATTGTAAGACATATCCCTCTCTTGACTATCTCTGGACTAAACTTTTTTAAAGAATATGAAATATTTTTGTTGTTATTATTAGCTTTTGATATAATTTTTGCATCAAATGATAGCAAATATTTCTTCTTCTGAATAATGTTTGCCTTAAATTTATTATGAATTCTGTTGGCGTAAACTTGAAAGAGAATATGTGCTGCACTGGGATTGACTTGAGCTCATAACCTGAGCCATAGCCATCAAATGGACTGAATCTCTAAATTCTGAACTCCTTATTAACTCTAATAAGGAGTCTTATATTCAATCATTTTTTATGTGTTAAGAGAAATGAACTGAAATTCATTTTCGATCAAAACATTTCATATATTGAAGTATGAATTGTAGGCTCTGGTATACCATCGGCTCAGCTCTGGACAAATACAAGTCCTGAGGCGATAGTAAAGAAATTTCAATTTTTCTTTATTGCTCTCATCTTTCGTTTGAAGCGAATGTTTTTTAAAGTTGTATTTCAAATGAGAAATCGAAATATAAAATCAAATTTTCTCTTCAATCCAATTGAACACTAATATAGCATTTGAGGTTATGGTATAACCAAGAGTCTTCATATAATATTTATTCAAAATGAGTAAATCCAATGTAAAACGCATCGTTTTTAAACTTTATATTCAATTAATAAGAATTACCTTGATTATTATATAAATTGTTTTCAACTCTTCCAAAGTTCTCCTAAATATATTTTATGGACTCTCTTGGCTTTACTACAAATTTAAAAAAATTTAAGTCAAAAATTATATTTTGTCGATTGAATCAAACCTTAAGTATCGGAACCGTCTGTAGAGTCACTCGTTTTCAGTAGTTTTGAAATAAAATCTAATTTTTCGTAAGAAATAAGAAAAATATTAAATCAAACGCCGACTGAAGAAACGATCAGAAAATTAAATGATTGGAAGAGAAGTAAAGACTTATTTTTTTAATAAATAAGAAAATATGAAAAATTCTCTTTTCTAAGTTTGGAGCCGACTTTTGAGCAAAATTACAAAAATTAAATGTTTATATCATAAAAGTCAAAGAGTGAGTGAGTGAATGAGAGAGAAAGAGAGAGAGAGACCTCCATCTTATCGATCTCATGAAAGAATTAAAATTAATTTAATTTTATAAAAACAAAAATAGTTTAAACTTTTGCCTTAAAATTCTAAAAATACTTTTTTATGGAACTTTTTTATGGACTTATTCTTATAAAACGATTAGTAATTAATCAAATGAAGTCTTCTGTGAATACATTCCTAATTTGAAAAATACTTTACTCTTTATCTTTTAAACGAATATTTCAAAATCCCAACCAATAAAAATTAATATATTTTTGCAAAGTATAAGAAAATTGTGAAATATTTACTATTTATTATTAAAATTTGACTCAAAAACTTTAATTCCATCATTGAATTTAAATTTTAACATTTGAGCATGGTACAAAATTTATTTAATGATAAACTGAACAATGAATTCTTATATAATTCAAAGATGGCTTCTTAATTCAGTTTTAAAACAATCTTGACACTTTTCTAAGTCAAATCAATAGATCTTTTAAACTTTTATATGACCTTAACTAAACTTTTCTAAATTTACTATAAAAATGAAATTAAGCGTCCATTGAGTATATACTAGTCATTTGGCTTTTAGTTTAATAGCCTTTTCCTAAATTTGATAGCACTTCAGAAATTTATACTCCAGTAATAAATCTGGTGTTCGATAACCCAAATATCTTCTGAAGATATTTATGTGAAAATCATTGAAAGCGCTATTTGTGAGGAAAATAAGTTAAAATGCCTTTTAAATACTTTAGACCCAATCATAATAATAATGGTTTAATCCCATCTCATCTGAGTCCACATCATTAACTTAAATGTCTTCGATAATTATCATTAGACGAGAAAAGTATTTAATTTTATTTACAAAAATGTACCCAAACTCTAAGATATGTCTTCTTTTTTTCTTGTGATTTCATCAGAAATCTTATGAAAAATTAGTTTTAATTTTTTTTAATGAAATAAATACACAAAATATTCATTGAACTCAAATCAACTCCAATAACATCAGTATTTAAGTGTGGGTTTTATGCTCAGAGGACAGACTTATTTCCAAGAGTTGGTTATGGAATTACTTTTTTTTTATTGTCAAATGTCTGACTATACCAACCCTTAAAGGTTTTTATGTTAAAAATAATGATTCCAATGTAATTAAGTCAAAGTTGAGTTATCTCTGATTTGTTGAACGTTCAATACCAATACCATTAGCAATAGCAAGGTACAATTTTAATTAGTTTCTTTATATTGCAGATATATTTCAAAATTATTAAAAAGAAAATTTTATGTTTGAAGTAATTTTAATTAAAGCGTAGATCAAATAAATTCATTTTATATTAATAAATCAATAAGTGATGGACTCAAGTGTAGTCTTTAAGTAATTTTATGATTAAATTTCATTGACTACAAGAAATTTACGATATTTTCATCTCATCCGACAAAAATTGTGAGCCATTTATTAAACCATTAATTTTTAGCAAAAAGTCCTTCAAATTAGAAATTATTTTATAATAATTTATTGAATTTTTTTGAGAAAAGAACTGTTCCTTCACTTTAATCGAATATAATTTTTAAGGCACAGTATAACAGAACAGCACAACAGAACAGTTCAGCCTTTTCTCTATAATATAGAATAAAATTTATTTCTCTATTAAACTAATCGATTAGTTAAAGGCTTTGTCTCTGTTTTTAAACTCAAACTTCGCATAAATTTTTCTTCTGAACCAAAAATTATAATAAATTTTATGTTCAAAACACTTAAATGATATGCAATTTTAGAGGAACAGACCATTTCTGGTACTTTTTTTACTTTACTTCAATGAAAATAATAATGGGTTTCGAAAAGCTAAATGTCCTGTGCTTTCACTGCATAGTCATTCGCTTTAGAATAATCACTACTGGAATATGAATTATATGTTTTACTCTTCAATAATGTATTGGAATTCAAATTTGATTTCAATTCGTTTTATCTCTAAAACTGTAATAAAATATCGGTTTTCATAAATAGTTTTGTATAGATTTCCAGTCAATTTTAATACAATTTGTTTTGGGTTTCAATTATTATAATTTGGTTTTTAGACCCCAAAGAGTAGACATTAGTAGGAAAGAGAGTTCAGTCAATTTTACCTTAAATTTGACTAAAAATTCATTTAAAAGTAATTAGTGTTTAAAAAGTGTTTCTTTGTTTTTATGAACAAATGGAGAGAAAATCACTCTTTTCTTGTGGACATCTGCTGTCGGTGCTTATCGTGTTTAGTCTAGCATGGAAAATAACCATGATATAACCACACACTACTTTTTCGACAACTGTCTATCAGCAAGACTTACATAAATGATAATTTTTTAGCAAAAAATAAGAAAAAAGCAATTGTTTAGTTGAAGTATAGTTGAACTATACTTCAATCTAATGTTTATATGTTTGTATGTTTAATACATTGTCTACCAGTTCTTTAGAACGGATAGGGGGGAACAACAGCACAGAATGTGTTGTTGAACGAATGGCTGTCCTACCAGTGCGTTCGGAAGTGGATTCCAACTAAATTATAGCTATTTATCTCTGAGTCGAAAGTAAAAAATGTTTGGCGAAAAAATTCATTTCAAACACAGCGTTCACTTCAAAAGTACTTTAGTTTAGACTTAAAACTATACTATAGTTGACTCCAATATTTTCTTTTTGCAGACAATAAGTATTTTATGTTTTAAGAAAAATAGGTTTTTATTGAAAGCAAAATAGAAATCGTTATAAACAGAAGCAAAACGAGACTCTTTTTATGAGGACTGCATTAAATTTTGATATTAACTATGGGATGGTCAGGATAACTATGGGAGGCTACCAACTAATATACACTAACCAAAACCCAAACCACTCTCACACCGTATTGATAATCGAAACGATTAATTAAGATAAGAAATTATGTAAATTGATTGTGGATGAACATGGTCATTAAAAAATTGACTTGGTAATGACTCGCATCCCTGTTCACCTCTTTGGTCATATCACTGTTCATATCCTATACTATTCATTTAGAGCAGATTTCTTGAACTTCAACTTCAGATACAATTGTTTTATATTTTCGCCGATTTTTTTGGTTTTTATCATTTCATGAGTTTTTGGCCGAAAAGTATATAATCTGTTTCTTTACAGACGAACAGTTCTTTTCTCTATTTCTTATTCTGTTCTCAATTCTCGTCTGAATTGAAGCTCTGATTGAAATGAAATCCAAACAAAAAAATAAATTTTATTCCAATGATTGCTATTGTGTTGTATTATAAACCCATTGACACGGAATGACTCACAGAATAAGTGGATTCCTTTTGCTTTATTTATCTTTTTTTTGTTCTTATAAATTATAAAAGAATACCATGATGAATTTTGGCAAAAACACAACTCTATTGCCCAGATCATTTACAGACCACTTATTCTCTACCTTTTCACTAAATTTCAAAAAAAAATCTCCTATTCTTATGTCTTCTTTGATTACTCAATAGTGAGGGCAAAGATATGGTATTCACTTCACGAAATAAATGCTTCAAATTATTTAACCAAGGTTCAACAAAAATGATTGTTTAACAAATTGTTGGATAAAATTAAGCCTATTTTTCTATGGCTATCAACTGAGACCACCTCAAAGAATAAGAAAAAAAGATACCTTTCCTCTCAATCTTTAGTAATAAGTTTATCGTCAGAGACGTCATAAAAAATAACACAAACGTCATTCGGAGCGCACATATCGTGTGTCCGTCCGATAAGGACTTCTATTATAAGACTTATATCTGAAAAGAAAATATTTTACAAGAAGTACTCTGTTTGTATTGAATAACAATAAGACTTATTCTGTGCTTATATTTATAGTCAAAACAAAAAAATCTAAACTAAAGAAAAAGATTTCTTCACACTTGAGATGAGTCTAAAAATGAAACCAAAAGTTGTTTTTATTCTGAGTTTATTTTTTTAAGCAATTGTGTGTCTCAATTTTGGGCTACCTGTGCAGTTGATCACCTGTGCTCTTAAGTGAAACAGATCCTGGTCTGCGGTTTTCAGGGATTGGTGTCTGTGCACTACGAGTAATAGTTTTGCAAAGAAAAAATTATTCGCATTTCTTAACTTAAGGAGAAACCATCAAAAGGCAAAACTAGCTGTGCTTTGGAAGCAATGGTAGCAATAGAAAACATCTCCACCCAAATTACGCTCTTTGTTTCAGACCTACTATCAATTATAGTGGGGTAACAAAGTTATCTTAGTTACTTTTTCTACTTCCATAGATCAAATTACAATTGATAACTGACCTTTGAACTACAGTTCAATAAATTAGCTTGAACACTTCACAGAGTTTATTATAAAAATTTTAATTAACTAAACGTGCAACTTGATTACAATCTTGAAAGTCTACCACCAAATACAGTGGCATGAATAGTAGCTTGGCACTTTAAGTGTGAATATTTAATCATGTTTTCCAAATACTGATTATTTATGAGTTAGAATTGAAGATAAAATAATAAAGCACCTAGCTCACATTTACCTCATTATTGCTTTATATTCGTGATTCTCCTACCGTCCACTCCTGTCCTAAGGCTAACCCTCAGTCCTGTAAAGCACAGGTAGTGTTCATTTAAGTATTAATAATCATAAATTACTTTTTTCTCATGAGTTGTGCTTTTCTCAGTTCTTATTCCTTATATTGTGCTTTTCACTAGTCTTTCGGCTCCCTTTTCACGCACTCAACACAACTATTGTATTATTAAAAATATTTTTATTCTTAATATTCAGTGCTTTGTCTGCAAATAAAAGACATTAAAGAAAAGAAATTCCAATTAAATCAAATCAAATCTACTTAAAGGCCATTTGATAGACAATGACTTTCCCTTTCAACAGAACCGGTGTAGTGCCTAACGAAGTGGCATCACATCTGGCCGACACTCAGGGATGGGAACTACATATCAAAAAGAATAAAAATGAAATGAAAGTCAAATGAACACAACTTTTCAACATTTGATTAAAAGCATTGAAAAGTGTTTTCAATTTTTTTAATAAAACAAATTGAAAGTCAAGTCCTTTAGGAAACGAGTTGTGAAACGAACTTTTAATTTCTATCCTTTCATTTGGTAATCAGAGTCCATATTATTTTGTACCTTAATTTTCAATCAATTGTGTATATATAATAGCAAGGGACATTTTCAATTACAAATTTATATATTATGGAACTCTTTATGCATGAATGCCATTAATATACGTAATACTCATTTTTCATTCTGTCCTTCAAAAGAATAACCCACTGATGGAAAGCTCAGTGCACTTAAGCTCCAAGAAATTTGAGTGATTTTTCACATCACCATTCAATTTAAGGTCTCCAACTTTTTTACTCTCAATTCCCTGAATGTCTATCCCTTGTATTGCCTCACATTTACATCGAAATGATGTTCAATCAGTCAAAGTATTTAGTTTTTGTTCTCAAAACTTATGGATGTTCTGCTGCTCTCACACTCCAAACAAAATTCCATACAAAGAGAGCATTGGTTAAGGACTGGAGGACCTTATTTGCCAACCAATATATTACAGACATTTTACTTATATATTGTATTTGTGATTGTATTCAATGATTGAATGGAGAAAATTGGGCGAAGAAAGAATACTGAATAGAGCTCTGCTCATATCCTAACACAATCTCTCTCTCTCTCTCTCTCTCCCTCCCTCTCTCTCTC
>JAQFZL010001090.1:0-11606 GCA_034695685.1 Galumna lanceata
TTTTCAATCAAAATCTCAAATGAGATTCAATTTTAGCCGAAGGATTGAAGGACTGCACATCTTTCTAGTTATGGTTCACTTAATTTATCAATAATTTTATACATAATTAAGTAAACAATTTAAGCGCTCAGTTCTAACTTGAAGTCAAAACTGGATTAAATCGAATAATTTAGTTCTAAATGAGAGTTATTACCTTTTCATCCCTTTTTATATGAGAGATGAAGTAATCGATGGTTTAGTTTAAGTGAATAAAAGGACTGAATTTGTTTGTTATGTTCACATAATTCTTAAAAATTTAATATTTAAGTCAAAGAATGAAATGATTTAATTCTAATTAAAATGTTTTGATTTTTCAAACATTTCTATATTTTTCAAAACTATCTGTAAATTGAGTACAGTTTTCAATGTAAAGTCAGGACATTAGTTGAGGACAGGTTCGAGGCCTCAACTAATCATTGATTGTTCGGTATTTTCGAATCGGTTTTCTCTGAATTATTGGTAAAATGCAAACAATAAAAGTTAGAGTCAATGGTCAGACTGAGACTCAACTGAAACTCAGTTGAGGACAGTTGGCGTTCAATTCATATTTGTATTGTTTGAGAAAAGATTTCATATTTGAAATTTTCAGTGAAAGTAATGCCAATACTTATCGTTCGTATGCTTTGAATGGAGTCTTAAGTTATAGACTTTAAGTTATAGAATAGTGTGTTAGTAGTTAGTAGTGAAGTAGCGCTCACAGCCTTTCCTCTGTTTCCAGTCCTCATTCCCTGTGTCTTCACAGCAGATGTTAAGAGCAAAATATGATATTTTTGAGGAATGGACAGCACTATAGCCTTAGTCTCCCACAGGTCTGTCCAACACTATTCAAGATTGCCTTTCATTGCAAATATACACTGATTTGAATATTTCTTTTCTTCTTTGTTTGCAATATATTTATGTTTTCCTAAACAATGATTTCATCACAAAATTAGTGGATATTATTGTGATTAGAAATAGACATCACTTTTTGGTTTAAAACTGATCCACAGATTAAATAAATGTTTGTTTTTATTCTAAAGTTTATAACTTTTAGTCATTTGATGCCCAAATATCGCCGAATTTATATGAAAAACTTGAAAATAGAGATATTATTGAATTGTTTATGTCTTGACATTCAATTTCAATTGTTTTGATTATTTGGTTAAAAATGTGATATTTGTTTTGTTGGCATAATTTGTCCATTTATTCAATCACTTGATTTTTGCTTAAAATCAGGTCAAAAGCATTTCTTTTAAAGACGAGGAAAATCTGATTAAAAAATTTGTATGATTTGTAAAAACGAGTCCATTGGCAACAAAGCCGTCATTACTCTCTTGGAAATACTGACTCCATGTTATTCTGATCGTAGAAAAGCTCCTCTTTTTTATGTTATGAAAGTTTGGATAATTTCCATCTGTTTTTATATTTATTATTAGAACTAAACACTTGTGTAAAATGTGAGAACTCATTCATTAATTTTTGCTCCCAAAGAGTTGTGCCACTCATAACACTCATACCACTCAATAATCAGTAATCAATCGCTTCATTACTTAATCCTAAATCTTATTAAGATATCAATTAGTAGTTGAAATGAGGGCTACTTTATGTGTGAGAATAATATTTTTGAGGAATATTTTGAAAATGAAGACAAGTATTGGATAAGAATTTAGCCTCAAATTATTCGATACAAAAGTTGATGAAAAAGCGATGATATTTCGTAATATTGTTGTAATGTATGTATTGCTAAATAACTAAATAAATAAACGAATCTCTCGTAGTGTTAGCCCTATTTCGTTGAAGTCGGCCTCAATTCGACACTTTGTAGGTCAACACAAATTAATGCATTTATCAGCACTAATGGCTGTGCGCACACTTTTCTCAGTTTACTTGGATTCAGACATTCAGTCAAATTCAGTTTAACACAAGTTTTATAAATTATATAAAACCCAATAATTTATTTTAATAATTTTTTTGCAATTAATCCAAGTTTTAGTCTCCAATCGAAAGCCTTCAAACCATTTATATGACTTTTTCCTAGAGAATTTTGATTGAGCTTGCTTCAATTGATTCAATATCCTTTTTTAAATATAAAATTGAGTCAACCATCCATTCAATAAAGCTTTTAGTTTTATCGAAGATATTTTTAAGAAAAATTAATGAGAAATAAGTTATATAAGAAAAGTAGTCATAAAAAAACTTTTAGTAAAACAAAAATAAAAGCGAAAACAAAATGTTTTTGAAGGGAAATGAAATAAATGTTCGATTTATCGCTGACTTCGGGTGGAACCCATTTTTAGCTCATAATTGCAGAGTTATATCACTGTATATATGACCAGGGAGTGAGAGGGAGAGGGCTTCGTACTTCCCACTCTAGCTTTTAATGAATGCCCTAAAGGGGTCTAGTTCTAGGCCATGCTCTCACTTATACACTGTATATACCTTATATTAACTATAATTCAGGGATAACCACACAGTTGTCACAAACCTCTTAACTTGAAATTTTTGAGAGAAAGAGAGAGCAAATATAAGTGAAAGTAAAAGTTTGAATAATAGTTTGTATGATACTTTTCATGACCTTTCTCTTACTGACTCCTTCTTCACTCAGTTATACTTTCTTTTCACTCCGTTAGTGACCCAACTTTTAAATGATAAATATATTATATTTATTGCTATTTGGAGACCATTTTCTAAGTGAAGTCTAACTGATGGGTCAAACAATATATATATATATCTTTATTAACTTTTTATCTCATTTTTAAAATTGTGTTAAGTTATTGGTTATCGTTAAGGTATGTTAGAGTGTGTTAAGGTATGATAGGCTGTGTTAAGGTATGATAAGCTATGTTAAGGTATGATAAGGTATGTTAAGTTATGTCTGCATTTCAGTGAAAATGAATAGATGTCTGATTGAGTTTTGCATAACTGTCTTATCGATAATATCTTGAATGTTAAGGCATTGAGAAAATTGCATTTTATGTTTAAGTAGTGGTGGTACTGATCGCCACTCATCCCTACTCATCCACATTTACCATGGTACTTTACTCATCCCCTATTGTATTAATCAGTGTCGAGTAGTCTGTAATGAATCAAATCTCATGTAATTATTACTGCAATCATTGCATTGTATTCATTGTTAGACCAAAAAGAGATGAATGGTTTGAATGGTTCACTAAATTAAAAGTTGAATTGTATAGCATTCAAGGGATTGGAGTCGTGCCTCAATGCAGCTGTCCTTCAATTCACTAATCATACTATTTATATAACCAAAAAGAAATTTCTTGGTTTCTATGACGACATACAGTGTTTAAAAAGTGAACGCTTCCAAAGGTTAAAAAGAGTTGCCTCTCATTAGCTTTTACTGCACACTATTTTATTAATCCGGATTCAATGAGAACTAGCAAAAGCTAACTTACACTTAGCTATGGATTTAACTATGGATTACTGTTTGATTGTCAAATGATTGGCCAAATGTCTAAAACTCAGTTAATTCGGTTTTTCGTTTAACTAAAGAGAAAATCGACTTCTCGTCTAAGATTTATAATAGACGTAAACAGAATCAGAAACTCGAAGATACTGATAGAGTCGGCCCACAGACTATGAATACGCGATATAGCATTTGATTGAGAGCTGTACTCAAGGACATCACTAATTGAACATCGAATCCAAGGACAGCATAAATGCCACTAACGTTCAAATTCAATATAAATTGAAGTAATCGTATAAACGGCACACAAATGGCAAACAAATCAACAATAGTTTTATGAATTTAACATTTCAGGCATCGGCTTAAGGTTGAGGAGGTGTTGCACTGTTTCACTGCTTCAATCATCACAATCACTGCACTCAACCGATATTTACAACTATTTTTATGTTTAAGTCATTTCTTTAAAACTATTCTATTTTTATTACATCCTTTTGTGCAATGAATCCAATACTACATTAGAATAATGTAATCCTTTTTTAAGTTCTCAATACTTGTTTCTTATATATATTTGTGAAACCATTATCTAAATAAGAGATGACATTGAATTTCAAATTCACTTTTTTAATTAATTTCGATAAAAATGCGATTTTCCTTTTTTTCCTTAACTTAAAGAAATAGTGACTAAAAATTTTTAAATAGTGTCTACCCTTTCAATAGAAAGCTATCAATAGTTAATGTAGTTTCTTAACTGCTAATACATCCCATGGATTCCCGGGTTTAACAACATTATAGCTCTGTTTCTCTCTTATATAAATGCTTTGATTTATTGACAAATAGTTTTAGGTTTTTTTAGTTTAATTTTGTTGCTTAAACTCAAGTTTTGACGTTTGACTTATGATTTCAATTCTAAATTGAATTTAATTTTAAATAATTTAAGTAAAATGAGTTGAAATTAATGAGGTGTCAGTAGTGGTCGTCTGGTGAGTGATGGCATCTTTCCGTTTATCTAAAGTGGGGTCCAATGCCTATGAAGTGCTTCAATGGTATTGGCATTTGGTGAGCACATGTTCTCATTCGGGTCATTCATGAAAAAAGTAAAAAGCGCTTTGTGTTGACTCATATACATTCAATACCACTGCTTATATGGAACAGTCTAGTGGTGAGCACAGAGAGGAGAGAGAGAGAGAGAGAGAAATTTTAGCAGTCCTACAAAATTGGTGAACCTGTGCCCTTGACCGTGAGTTGAGCCCCGATCGATATGCGCTCCGATTTTCTCTTTCTTGTAATGCATTGTCGATGTTTTGCTTCCTTTTCGGGTCTGACATTCTTCCGGCTTTTTCAATGCTCCCATTTTTGGCGATTTTCAGCTGCACTGCACTATTGCTCCGCTAACTGTACTCTACCGTATTGTAAACGTCAGAGGATAGAGAGGATAGTATTGTGTTTTAGTCCCTCTTTTCACGTTTTTCAGACTTTTCACTTAATTTTGTCGATTTTAAAGTTGTATTGAGATTTAGACGATTGGTATCGAAACCAAGACTTGAATGAATGCTTTTGTCTGTCAGTGAATTGATTTTCAATTCATCATAAGTTACAGCAATCCATACATTGTATCGTTTGCGGCGCCGATGACCAGAAGCTGTCATTACGCTATTACTGATTTTTTGTTCATTTTTAATATATGTATAGTTGTATAGAGAGATGGAATCACATCCCATACTTGCCATACATCCTATGCCTTATATATCTGATACGACACACCTTGAATTGAGTCACAGATTTCTCATAACATATTAATGATCGCTATTAGAATGTGATTCGAGTCGACAACAAAATCAAATCTATTTTAAGTTTCGGATGTCTTTAGAATTTGTTTGTATTTCAATATTTAATTGAAATTTCTGTCAGTTGTGAGTCTAAGTCACAATCAAACCGTTATTTTCTATTTATTGCTCCCAAATGATAGTGACTTTCATACATTTCATATATTTTAGTTCATTAGCCCTAAGCCGTGTTGGCGACAACAAACTTGGCTCAATCACTCCACTCGGTACTAGTCTTCCATATACGCCACACTCATGTGCAGCACATAATAATATGTCTTTCCTTTTATATTTTTATCACCAATTCAAGGACGTCATTTAAATTTGTTAACTCAGATAAGAGATAACTCGACTCTTTATGTCAAACCATTGCCAACATATTCGATCTATGCTGACATCCGACACACAAATTGATCCAAAGCTTCACTCTATTCCTTCTTATATATGGTTTGAATAAATTGAGGGGAATTTTAAATCTTATGCAACCAATTATTGATTAGATATTTGTTTTGGTCTCAATTTAGAGATAATCAATTGTGTGCTGACTCTTAGCCTTTAATAAATACAATGACATCGAAAAATAGATTTACATTAAAAACTTATAAAAGTGTCGCTATATTTTAATTATAGTCTATTGACGTACTTATTGCACAAACACTTGCTTTAATTCAACTGAAGACAAGTCATAAAAAGCGCACTCAAAGAGTTTGATAACTTTTAATATTATCAAGAATTGAATAAATATAGAGATTATAAAAGATATGAGCTTGGCAATTTGCAATTTGGTTTTTTTCTAACAACAAAAATCTCTATTCATTGTATAACTTGAAAAATGTTGGCATTTGAAATGGCATTCAATAGTGATATCGTCGAGTATTTGAATATCTGATGTGATATTTGAAATAAATTCAATTGAATGGGTTATACACCCCCTCCAGCCATCACTCATATGAACGAATTCAAGGACTAGTATTCTCTCTTATGTTCGCAATATTTGTTCACTTTTATCACTATCTCATTGCAAACATTGTTATCAATAAACTAAAAATTATCACTGAATACTTGTTCTGTGCTCTTAGTCGCCGACAACAAGTGAAGGACTCGAAAGAGTTTTTTATTGAATTATACAAATAATAAAGTGATATAAAAAAAGTATATATAAAATAATCTCATGTTTTGCTTTAATATTAAAGTCTGTAATCAATGTGAGGTTCTTTTACACATATTATCAATAGTTATGGATCAGATGTTCAAGGCTATGACCTAACTCTGGTGACCGATAACGATTTATTACTATATCTAATGGCATATATTATTTGCATTACACCTGTTGTTCATAAATCTTTTCATTATTCAAGTGATTATCAATAGATTTGGAATATTTTGGTTAACATTAATATTAATATTTTTAATGAAAGTAATTCAAACTCTTTAGTTGTGTTAATGGAATGCATGCCTTCATGTCTTCTTTATTAGTTATTTTGTGAAAACAACTTTGAATTCTTGCAAAACTGGATAATAGTGTGGCAGTTGTGCCCCTTTCAAGGCTAACACTGTTTTTTGCAGTGAAACGCATTGTGAGCTTTAGGTGAAAGTGACTTCTAATATGAGTAAAGGTAAGACTGGCAGCACTCGCAAGAAAGTAGTATTGCATAAAAACTCGCATCATTACAAACCGGCTCATAACTAGTTGACCCTCAAACTTGATGACCATGAATGAAATGCTCCAACTGGTCGCTCAGTCATACAATGGCTTCTAACTAACAATTCTATGTTATCCAGTTATGCAGTGCTCCACTGGTAGAACTGCTCGCAAACAGTGACGATTTCCGTGTGCTAGTTGTGGCTCACCATAAAAAATACAATACATGAATTGCATTTTTCAATGCTCTTACTTTTTAGAAAGTGCCCAGAGCAAACCAATCAACAACACTTGTGATGCACACCACAATTCTAACTTTTTTTTTAATATAAGCAGACGAATCTTTTATTGGTTCTTAGATTTTATGACATTTTTGTTGAGTAATGGCATTGAAATGTTTAACATTTAATTTAAAACTTTAATTAAAATGAGAGGATTCACAGAACTGTTACTTTTATATATATATTTATATATTTTTTTCCAAACCTATAATTGATTACAACATTCGTTAAATTCCTTTAGAAAAAAGTTTTGTTTAACAATTGGTTTCAATTAATTATTAAATACTTTTTATTTATGATTCAAAAAATATTAATTGAATTTAAATATTCAGAACAATTTCTTGACATCCTTTTGATTGAAGCACTGCTTATTTACATTGCATTGAAATTCAATGATTGAATTATTCAATACATTCAGTCATATTTCCGTTCAATATATTTATTACCGAATATACTCTACCCTTGAATCTAATGATTGTTTGAAAATTTATTTTTCTTACGCCTATGAACTCATTTCAATCAAAATTCATTCTTCATTTTCTCATTTTTTTAAAGGAATTTATAAATAGATTCAAAGATTTATTTTAAAAACAAAGATATGTTTTCACTATTTTTTAATGTAGTCTTAAAAGTGAATCACTAAAGTTTTGCTCATTTGTTAGCCTTTTAAAAATGGCTTTAATTTTAAATTTTGGTTGAAAACTCTTCGAGAAAAACATAAATATAGAATAAAATAAGTTTTGTTTTGACTTATATTTATTAATATTTTATGTAATTATTGTTTTGATTTAAAATTCTTTCGATTTTAGATATTTTAAAATCCTTTGAGAACTTGATTTGAAAAAATTTCAAACTTTGTTTCCAACAAAAATCATAAATAATTTTAATGAAAATTTTTCAATGAATAGAGGAAAGGGAAATGAGATTTGATGAGAGATGTGATTACTATTCGATATATGAATTCCCTGTAATTCTCTCCGATATATAACCACAACGACTACACCCAAAATGTCATATACTCTGCAAATTAGATGTATTTGATAGCAAACAAATGAATATTAGTATTTTGTTTCCTTATCTCTTAACTAATCGAATATCCGCTCAGAATAGTACGAATTGAGACAAATTGTCAAATATTTGACAATTAAATTCACTACAATTTAGAGTTAAATTTAAGCATTTTTCTGACCTCTTATATACCTTTTATATTCCGAAACCACATTTTTATCCATATTTTAGATAAGATATTAATAGCGAATCTAAAAAAATGTTTTTAATAATCTAGCAAATTTTACATTACCAACATTTTCATCAAAGCGTGAGATTTTATTTGCAATGACCTTGCAACCTTACAAATTCAATACAATAGAAGTATTTTATTAGTATTTATTCAAATGGACTACAATTCAATTGATTTTTAAATTCAAATGAAAGTTATGTTGTGTTGTGTTGTTTTGTTTGATTATTCTGAGCCATTGATTAATGTCTACTAAATTAGTTTTGAGATGAACTCAATTCTTGAATTTTAGTTTAATTATGAGAAAACATTTTTATTGAGTTTATTGGAATCGAGTGAAACAATTTATAAATTGGTTTCGCCTGACGTAAGAATTGGCGTCACTAAACATATCATTAGAGTTTGAAGATGTGCAGTGACGCGGCGTTACTTGTATTAAAGTGATGGCCGTCTGTGCGATTGTGCCACACAATTGCACTGTTCTCCTGTGCTTTGCCTCTCCAGTCAATCGGCAGTGCGTTGGCCTTCAATTACTGCCTCATCTCTACATTTACGCTGACATTAAATCTAATAAAAATTAATTCAAACTCTATATCGAGTGCTCGAACTCACAATTGTAACCATATATTCATAGGTTTACACAAATTATTGACATTAATTATAGACATTTCATTAAAAAAATTATTCTCTCAAAGCATTGAAAGTCAATTCCATTTAAATAACAAAATTATAGAATTAGAGTTCATTTAATTCATTTTTCAGTTAATTAATTGTCGCTATTTTTCAGTCAACTTTTAGTTTTAATTCAATGTTTGCAAACAAAAGATTTTTAATTTAAAATTAAACTAAAGAATTGGAAATATATTTTTATTAATATTTATTTTTTTTAAACTTATAGTTTCTCATCGATTGCCATAAAAAGAAGAATCGACTCTTAATATCTAAAGTGTTTTTCAAATAAATTAAGTCAAGAAAAGTAAAGTTTAACAAAAAAGTGATTAGTTTTGTGAAAAAAAACTAAAACTTAACTCAATTTGAGAATAATGTCTATATATTTATGATGGAAAGTGTGGTCAAAGAGACAATAAATGGTGTCGGTGTCGGCCATCATTCGCATCACTTGTCAGCGTTAAACTTTGCTATGAAGCCAATGATGATTCCACAGACGCCCCGCAATACAAACGGAATGAACCATTCAATGCACCATTCAATCCATAGGTCATCTCCCGGCTCATTGTCGCCAAACCTTCCCAGTATTGTCAAAGTGGAACCTCGTTTACCTAATCCTTGTATCAATTCTCACTCTTATAATGACTCTTACGGAAAGAGTAATAGTATGGCCACAATAGATTCGGCCACAACTTCGGGAGCACTCAAAAGACAACGAATGGATGATTCTAACCCATGGAGTATTGTTCCGCCCTCTCCCGGCCAACTATCAATTGGTTCGCTATCACCGCCACCTCTTCTAAATGGACACTCACTGCCTAATATCGGACACAATGGACTTTCGCCCAATTCTTCCAGTTATGACTCATTCAGTCCAAATGGTAAGTCTATAAAAACGTTGACTTTAATTCAATTAAGTGTTTGAATCGAAAAAAATGTTCTGTCAGTTGAACTCAACTTAAAAAGAATACAAAAGTTATTCTAAATTCATAGTTCATTATATGTTTATTGTCTCAGATTATCATCGAATGTAATGTTTAAAAGTTATTGATTTCTATTCAATATATTGATTCCAAGTTAATTTGAAATTAGAAATCAATTCGAATATTTAATTCTAGAATTACCCGTCTCTTAAACTTTAAATAAAAGGGAAAATATTGCAAATATGCTAATAATGGCTAATTTGAACAATTTTTAAGTACATTCACAGTACTATTGATTTGATTTTTGTTTGTTTGACTAATTTGTGGAATCACTGCTCAGAATTGAATTCAATTTATTGAATAATTTAAAAATAAATTTAAAATTTTATCTAAATTTGAAGTCGTCTGACGAGTGGGAATATATGCCGACATTTTGAATTCTTGGTCAAATTGTGTGGCAAATATACTGAAAACCTGAATCTGGTGTGAATGTCGTCAAAATGATATTCGGCCTATAATTGGAAATTCAATTGAAATAGTTTTTAGTGTCTCTCAGTTTGTAATTTTAAAAAGAAAGACTCCATTTAATGAATGATTGTCTCATTATCTGAAATATTGATATGATTTGTGCGATAATCGAGAAATTCAATATTCAAAGTGAAGTCTTATTTATTTTGATTAAAACATTTTATTTATTTACATAAAATGATTTGAAAATTTGCTGGAAATTTAAACACTGGTTATGAGCTCTGAAATCAAATAAAATGATTAGAGTATTATTCAAATAATTATTGTCTAAAACTGAAGTCAATTTTGATGGAAGTTATCATCAAAGCGTTTAATTATTAGTTATATAATAGGAATGAATGTCGTTCTCAATTGAGGACACATTCAGATAAGTTATACCAGTCTTTGGCTATCATCGAATGTAATACAAAGTCAATTGCAAAGAAAGGCATAAAAAGATTAAAAGTAGTGCCAAAAGTGGGCAACTAAACCAGGACACACCGGCGTATGTCGAGTCGATGTGAGCTAAATGGCAGCGAAACCGGTCTCGTGACCAGAGAACCACTTGTCCGAAATGCAGGTCTCACTTGTGCTGCAGGCACTCAACTGAAGAAACAATTCTACTTTTTGCTCGTTTCAAATCTGTGATCACTCGAGTGGATATACTTCTCTTAATTTCTATACTCTTTCTCTCAATTCTCTACAACACTATTAAAAAATGCTTTCAATGTTGAGGTCTTTAATGTTTAGAAAATATTACTCTCTATTCATGAGGGGAGAGAGAGAGAGAGAGAGAGAGAGAGAGAGAGAGAGAGAGAGAGAGAGAGAGAGAGAGAGAGCTCTCAACCGAAATATTCTATAAAAAATATATCTTTTGGTTGTTTTGTCATTAGATTGAAAAGAATAAGTTGTGATTCATCTAAAAATTTGGTTGACTTAGTTTAGTTTAGTTAGTAATAGTAACTTAGTTAGTAAGTAACTAAACATAACGTAAGCACTATTATAACTCTATATAATAATAGTTATATTTTAGTTGAGATATAAACCATATATTTTATTATCGGTCACAAACCGACCCTCAC
>JAQFZL010001091.1:0-11604 GCA_034695685.1 Galumna lanceata
TTAATACATTATAGAAATGATGAACTTATCAGAGATATACACTTAAATCACTTCCAACATAATTATAACCCGTATATACACTTAAAAACACACATTAACTTCAGAAACTTTAAATTTGTTATAACCTGTGAATACGACTCATCTAATAATACAAAGAGTTATGTCGTAAGTAATCAAAACTAAAATATAATTTAATAAAATAAAGTTTAAATATAAAATTAAATTACTTTTAAGGTAGGAGAATTGATTTGTATCATATCTACCTTACATTATCCTAAAATGAAAAATGTACCTGGACATAAATATTCTCAAAGTAGTTTAAGTACTGAAACTATGCAGAAAATTGTTTATGGTTATGATAAAACTAACATGTGAGATTTTTTTTAATTTTCATAAGACTATCAAATCATTCTTTCATTTTAAAATGAGTGCCAAAAGTATAGATTTTTTGCATATTTTAAGACAAACCAAATCAATAAAAAGCCAAACAATTGAATCATTGATAAGACATGGGTTTAAGTCAAACGCAACCTTTGATGCGATGGACTTTAAGTATGATTTCCCACAAATGCCTGACATTTGTGATCAACAAAAAGAGTGTTTAAGACTTTTGATGACTAAATATAACTTCGGGTTTGACTGCGACTCCATTTTATACAAAGTTATTGAATTCAATGAACAAGACTTTGAAAAATGTATGCAAATTAGTCATCCATCAGATGATGAGTCACTCAATTCAGAAGAATTAGAAACAGAAGAGATTTTACCTCAAAATGATGTCAATCAAAGTGAGCAAGGTAATGGTGATGGTAATGGTGATCAACAAAATGGCGCACAAATATCGAAGATTGAAGTGTTAGTGTGTCCGCAAAAGGACTGTTCCTTAAGCTTTACCACTACTCATGAGCTGAAGGGACACATCGATACTCATTCTGTTCATCGCTTAGAATCTGATATGAAATGCAATGAATGTAACGCTTTATTCAAATCAAAGTTAGAGTTAAAGTCACATAAGTTTAATGTTCACAACATTTTGGATTGCATTCAATGCCATAAATCATTCAAAACAATGAAAGAACTCAAAGAACACTCAAAGATTCATTTGAAGGATAAAAGTGGACACAAGTCTGGTATTCAACTAATTTCTGGTATCAATGAATGGATGTGTAATATATGTAATATCGGATTCAAAACTGAGTATATTTTGAACAAACATAAAGCCATACATAATAAATGAGATTTTCCTTAAGGTTTGGCACAAATAATATGACAAAACATTTTAACCAATTATTACACAAAAGTTTTGATTCAATGTTTATCAAACATTTTAAGAGTTAATTGAGATTAAAGTCTTCTATTCATATATCAAACAAACGGCAAAAGTCTTAATCTGTTAGTAATTAAAAAAAAGCTTAAAATTCACTCATTTATATCAAACATTAATATTTGATTGAAAACTAATTTAAAAAAACTTAAAAATTAATACAAAATCGGAGCTATATTTCTATTATCTATTTTTAATTAGTTTTGAATATTTTTTCAATTTAATTAAAGTAATTATCTGTTAATTAAACATATATTTTGTAATAATTTATTACTAATGATTAATATTAATTAATAAATCAAAAGTTTTGCAGAGTTTTAATGAATGAGTGCTGACCTCTACTGACGAAAAGCGCAATACTTTTGGTGTGAATTTCGAATAACATGTGATTTGTTTGTATTAAATTTTAAACCAAATTTAAGTCTAATTTAATTAATAGAAATGTTTGACAAAAGTGTTGACTTGTTTTCTATTTTAAGACAAAACAGTTTAATAAGAAGTGAAACAATTGTCTCATTAATTAAATACGGATTTGACTCAAACGCCACTTTAAATGCAATGGATTTCACTAACGATTTGCCACAAATGACAGACATTTCAGATCAACAAAAACAGTGTTTAAAACATATTTTAAGTAAATATAAAATCATTGAATTTTATCTAAAAATTGTTTTACAGATAATAAGAAAAGTATTGAAACAAAAGAAGACACGACTGAAGACTTACCACATTTGAGACAATTGTTTGAAAAAGAGGTCAAATCTATGACTTTAAAAGAAAGTGAATTAAAGAAAAACATTAAAGAAATGGAGGAAACCATCGGTTGTATTGAAGACTTCAGAAATGATATGAAAATCGGAATCAAAAAAATCAAAGAATTAAAAAACTCAATAAAAGAGTTGTTAACGAAATCCGACCAAAGATTACATAAAATCAAAGCACAGGAACTGAAAGAAACACAACTAAGAGATCAAAGATTTCAATTAATACTCAAAGAAGCCAATGATAAGTGGGAACAGTATAAGCAAAATAAGCGAATTGAGCAAGATCATTATAATAATAATATGGCAATCATTTCAAATGAGATTATAATTGAAAATAATGAGGTGTTGTCTGAAGATGTGGTCGAAGAACAGACAGATTCGACATTAGATTCGGAATGTGATGTCCAAGAATACAGTTTTAGAGATAAGTGGAGTCTGGAAGTGTTTAACTTAAGACAAATGTTTCCGAAGCCCTTTATGTGTGATATCAACGAATGTCCGCTTAGTTTTAGTTCTGGTTTTAACCTCAAACGACACGTTAAAGCCTTACACCAATTAGTGAATGACCTCAGATGTAAACAATGTAACGACACTTCTTTTGAGACTAAGTTTGACTTAAAAATACATTTATTGAAAGTTCACGAGTTTTTTGAATGCTTTCAATGCGTTAATATATTCAAAACAAAGGAAGACCTCTTCAAACACATTAGTGTTCATTTCAAGGATCAGAATAATTCACACAATTCAGGCAATAATGAACTCAAAGACAATGAATTGTTTGATAAAAGTAAGACTCGAATTGAGGGAAAGGATAAACATAAACGCCTTAAGAAAAGAGTGAATCAATCGGTTTCTAAATTATTACCTCATTTGAAATGCAGTGAATGTAATATGAGTTTCAAAAACAAATATAAGTTAGACTCACATAAAATGAATGTTCACTTTAAGTGTTTTAAATGTGGAAAACTATTTAAATCCAAATCTGTTTGGAATCAACACTTAAAAACTCACTTAAAGGTCGATAAATGGAAGTGTAATATATGTGACATTAGTTTCAAAACTCGTGATCTTTTAAGAGAACATAATTTGATTCATAAATCAGTTAAACCAAAGGCTTTCACTCAACACAAGGAAATCCAAATTTCAGATCAAATAGATGTCAATCAACCACTTGAAGAGAAAGACAACTCTACTCAAGAAATTGTGGTAAAACTCAATCAAAAGAGTCAAACAAACGACGAATTAATGGAAAAGTATTCTCAGAAACTGAAGAAAGGCTTCAAATGTGGTTTCAATGATTGCGGAAAAGTCTTAACTCATTCAAAGCTTATGAAAAGACACTTCAAAAGTCATTTAAAGCCTTCCATAAATCCAACAAAAGATAATGTCGTTAATAATGAACAAAATCTTCCGCCAAATTCAATGGAATCACTTAAATGTTCTTATTATGGTTGCGATTATATTAGCAAAAACCGTTTTGACATTAATTCACATTTAGTTGAGTCCCATCTCTTAGTGCAGTGAATATTCCATAGAAAACCTCTAAAATATATCGCAATTCATAAAAACTTTTCAATTGGTTAGTCCTCACAAATATGAACACATATTTAATATAAAATTTCAAAACCAATACTCCTATTAAGTGAACAAATGTTTTAAAAAATTATTTTATTCAATGAATTGAAATAATTTACTCTCAAATGATCTAAAAAGTAATTAATATTTTATTTATTATTTCTAAACACAATTTATTTTTAAAAATTTATTTAAATCAATTTAAAATAAATTCGTTAAAAAAAGTGAATAAAAACTTATCTAAAATTAATCTCTTATTCAAACAATTAATGAAATTATATGAAAGTCGTCATAAAAGAGTTACGGGTATAACCTTTTAAGAGTTTATAAATTCCGATCCGTTTAAACCTTAATTTAAAATACTTAAGTCGCGGACACTCATCAAACAGTGCTTTCATTTGGTATTCTGTTATCGGATTCTTATATTCAGAGAAAATATTTTCGATAACAAGAGTTTGTATTCGTGTCAGTCGTCTAATGCTTTCAAATACAACTTCTGTAGTATTGGTTTCATTGAATGAAAGGTATTCTAATTCCGGTAAATATTTGTCGATATCTATGAAGAAACTGTCTTTAAGTCCAGTCATCGTTAGCTTCAGATGCCTTAGATTTGGACAATACTTAAGTCGAGCACAACTAATGAACGATTCTTCAAACTCTGGGTAATAGACGTCATTATAATTGTCGTAATGTTTGAGTTCTAAATGTATTAGATTTGGAAAGTTATTCATTATTCTGAGCGACGACTGTATGAAATCATAAGCGGATCCCTTCTTATTATAGTTAAGAACCAATTTTTCCATTTTTGAACAATTCTTTCCTAATTTCCCCAAATTATTGAACAATTGTTCGGTTGAATCAAAATAATGGAAATTAAACACCAATTGTTTGAGTTGACATAATTGGGACAACTGTTCAGCCATTGTTTCAGCAGTACTTCCACTGAAGTTATAACACGACAAGTGAACCGTTTGAAGACCTCTATTACTCTCAATGACTTTTTTCACGCTTTCCTCATCTTTTTCACAGCAACTGATCTTCAAATGTTTTAACCATTTGATGGGAAATTCATCAAATGGTAAGCCGTCGAAATCAGCCCCGAAAAATATTTTGTGTAAATTATCAAGGTATGATATGTTCAACTTTTCCAGACTTGTGAATGAATTGAACTTGATCACTCTAAAGTTTTCAAAACTATAGCACATCAATGACTTGATTTGTGGCCCAAAGAATTCGATGAAATGTTTAGCCTTTTGTTCGTCACTTTTCATGAGTGAAAGGATTAATGAGTTGTCGATTGTAGTCAAATGTTTGCAATAATTTATAAAGTTTTCCATTTCAATAGACTCCGGGTAAGTGAGGTTAAGACCAGTCCAATAGGGATTGATGTATACATCGGTAATGTTCGGACACTTTTGAAGACATACTTTGAGAGCAATGTTTTGGACTAAAACGCGGGAATTAATAATTTTTGTGAAACTGTTTGCTTTCGAAATCAATAATCGATTGACTTTTTGAAAGATAGTATTTTTCCACTGATGTGACACACATTCAAACTTAAATTTCATCTCTAATGGCAAATAACTCAATACATCCGCACACAAGTCATCACCGAATCTGTCGAACGAACACTTGCTATAAGTGGTACTCATTTTAATTGAACTTCACTTTAAGAGACTAAACACTTGAATGCATTTAAAATAAAGAAATTCAGTGTATTTATTGTTAATATTTTCTTATTTAGTGAATATTTGAAGACTTTTATTCTCTGATAAGAAATTTACATTTAAATGTTTTTGCGTTAAATATATCTCAACTGACTTTCAATTATTGATCTCAAAGTTAATCTTTAGATATAAATCTTTAAAATAAACTTTAACCTCAAATCAAACAAATAAAAGTCTAATACATTGTTGATAAGATTACCAGGCTCAAGCTCTAAACTAGAGCCTGGTTACTGGGCTTTAGATAAGGATGAATATTGGCTCAAACATTGCATTGCCTTTTGATGAATATCATCAGTGATGGGCATCTCTAAGGCTAGTCGTTAGGAATTGAGAATTAAAAAGTATTTATTTGAAAGCATGAAAGGGAAGAAAAATTAGGCCTTAAAGTAACTAATTGTTTGTATTAAACATTTGGATATCATATGGGTTGCAAACCTGACCCCTCCTCCTGCCTATCACTGAATATCATATTCCTATACCTGTTCTAAACTCTTCGTATGGAACCAAAAGTGAGTCACAACTTATTTGGTGTCTCTCCTGATGAAGGCTTTACGAGAATAGCCACAACTGTCGGACAATACCAAACGTTAAGTGGTTTACTTAATTGTGTTTTGCAAGATATTCTTGCAGTTAAACTTAGTTTATTATTACATACAATAACCAAGAAATTAATCCGAAAATATATTAATTTTTATTAAATTTTAGTTTAAATATTATGTTAAAACAACTTTTTTATTTGATTTTAATTCACATTTAATTATTTTTTGAAACTTTGATTAATAATTTCAAATTGTTTTAAACCTTAAGTCAATTGCAAACGAATTCATAGAAAACTTCAATCATTTAAAAGTAATGAAAATAATTGTAACAAAAGTCATATAAATTATATTCATTCAACAGAATAAGAAAGTTTTAAATCAGTCCTAAATTTGTAATCAAATCTAAGTTTTATTACTAATATATCCAAAATATTTTAATAGTTATTAACTAGCAACTTTGATCTATATCTGTGGAAATTCTTAAAAATATAAGCTTGGTATCATTTTAAAGATATTATTGTATGGATTTTAATTATAAAAATTTTAGTTTTGAAAATAGGTTTTATTAAAACATCATTTTTTTGGGTATAGTTTTAGGTTTATTTTTTATGTCAGAAATTAGTTGAAAAACTTTAAGTTTAATATCTATTCTCAATAGTTTGTAAGTTCAGAAATTTGAGCCTTTCATTATATTTTAAACCATATCTTCCAAGTTTATTACAAATGAACTTGGTAATTGTTTTTTGTACTTTATCTAAAGGTTTTAATTGCAAATTCAAAGCATTGATTTTATATTTACCAAAATTATCAGATTATTTAACGACACATAATCTTCGACGACAAACTCCTGGTACACCTGTTGGTGTGGAACAATCACTTTCGTCCAGTGGAGGTATATTTTCTTGAGTCATAACAACAAAATCATATTCGCATATAAGTTGTTCACAATTAAAATGCGGATATTCCGGGTTATACTCATATACCGATTGACTATATTTGGGTCCATAACTGAGAGCGCACTCTTCATCACGCGATAGATTATGAAAATTTTCGTTATTATTGACACTCAAATCCCAATCCGTTAAAGGATTACCAGAATTACTATACAAACAAAAGGATTTGTTGTCATTCAATAGGAATTTATTGAGTTTTTTATTAGTTTGTTCCGACCATTTGTGAATTGGACCAAATATTATTTCATTCATAATACCTGTCTCATTTTTTAAATGGGTGACACCCATCATATGCATGATTTCATGAGGTATTACCCAAACCAAGAAAGGGGACCAAACGTCTGCCATCGCACAACTCATTTTAGAAACACACATCAGTAGTTTACAATAGAAATGAAACGGATTAATCAAAAAATTAACTAATTAACATTTTGTAATTAGCACACATTTCAAGCACATTTAATTAATAGCGTACAATATGCATATAAATGATGTTTTCACTGTAATTTTCATTGAAAAAAGTGAAACTTCATTAAATAAATGAAATTAAAAATGGTTCTAATGAGCAGTGAAAAATATATACAGGAAATTGATACAAAAATTCCTGGCAAAAAATTAATACAAAAAATATTCTAAATATGAAGATGATTAACATTATGGGGCCCACCGCATATTTTCATTATCAAGTATTCAACATTATATATATAAATATTCATAACTTAATCTTTTTTGTTTAATTTTTATTCAATCGAATTGTAATGATATTGTCTCATTTTTTCTGTTATATAGTATTTTTTTTTATTTGGGTGTTATTTTTTAATTTATCAATCTAAAGATTAAAAATATATTTTTATTTAGGCATGAAAGTTTTTTTTAAGTTTTTTTGATAATAATTTATTGAAATAGAGTTTTTCACAATAGGTATAATTTAACAAGACTGAACATATTTTTGAAATAAATACTCAAAAATTTTTCAATAAATTTGTTATAAATTTTTCGTTGAAAATAAAAAAAACGACAATAAAGGTTTCAGAAATATATTTTCAGGACTTTTATGGAAGTTTGAAAATGATGCGTGTAATCTTGATCATCTCTTCTGACTGAACAGTGATCGATAGTTTTGCGCACACTCTGAAAGTTTGGCCACTGCAGTGAACAGTTAAAGAATGAAATGAAAATTTTTTCATGAATTTATATTCATAAATATAATTAAATTAGAAAAAACTAGAAAATAAAATATTTCAGAATAGTCTAAATTAACAAAATCTAAAATTCAAGATAGAAATTATTTTTACAAATATATACATATGAATTTCAGTGAATAGAGTTTAAAATCCGGATTTTTAATTCCAAAATTACAGAAGAGTATTATAAACTTTTTACGCTCTCTTAAGATATCCATCTAAAGGCTATCTCACAACTTTAATATCTTTCTATGAAAATATGTAATAATATAAGCTAGGTAACTTTTTAAAGATTAAGATATATAGATAAAAATTATAAAAATTTAACTGCCTATGACCATGAACATTTTAATTAGAATTAATTGAATTGTTTTAATATAAAGCTTTAAAGATAGTTTATGTTAACTCATATTTTTTTCAAACAAACATATCAAAATTTGAATAGTTAAATCAATTAAATTAAAATATAATTGATCATTGGCATCTAAAAATTTCAAATTTTTATCTTTACAATTATATTCTTAAAATGACACCAGGCTAATATTTTCACGATATTTCTAGAAAAAGACCAAGGTATTCAACTTGAATCAATCAATTCACTCTTTTAGTAGAAACTGAAGAAGTGAACACTAGTTAAATATTTTCAAAACAAGTTTCTGAAATAAAAAATTATTATTATTATCATTATTATATACAGTATTGTAAAACATAACCACAGTAGTGTCTGACTGAGTTGTGAAGAATAATGAAAAATTCTCATTTAGAAATAAATATATGTACTCGCATAACTACCACGTTCTTATTCTAAAAATGAATTATTATTTCCAAACTCTTCATAAATTTAACATAAATGATTCATCGATTAATGTTGTATTTGACTAAATTTGAATAAATTTTTCATCAAAATACACATTTGAGTTCTTTTTCATTCAATCCCCTCTAACGATATATGCAAATGAGGTTAGTTTGATATTGTTATTGAAAATTGAATTTTTTTTAATGAACAGATTATTGATAAATTTTCAAATTATAACTTAATTAAATATGTTGAATTCTTTTCAACTTTGAACAAAAATTAAGTGCTGAATTTTTAGTTGAAACTTGAAATAAAAAATTATTAAATATAAATTGAATGTTGATAATAGTAAGATGATTGCGTTTTTCGAGGGAAAATGATCTCATAGATTAGGGAGATAAACCTATTCCCTCTCATCTCAGGGACATTACGGTCAAAACTTGATTTCTGTGTATAAAATTTAATTGTTTAGGATGTAAAATATTTAAATTTCCCTATGAAAATTATAATTCAAAATAAGATTATAGTAATATTAGCAATTCAAATGTTTATAAAATGTATATAAAACAGAATATTCTTACTTTTTTATTTCATTAGTATTTTTGGTTTTTAATGGCGCCGAAAAAAGTTATTGATTGTATAAAAACTTATCAAGTTTCAATAACAAATAGTGATTTAGTTAGAGAAAACCCAGAATTGGTATCTTTTGTCGAAGAAAAATTTGATGATTTGATTGAAGAAATTAAGTAAGTTATAATTTTAAACAAAAACTTTTTTCAACTCAAATTTACTAATTGAAAGTTTTTTACATTATTAAAAGTTATAATTTTTGCTTGTTCTTATTATCTTACGCTATTTATAAAAACACCTGATCCTATTTATCAGTTACAATTAATTTCAATTTTTAAAAATTTTTCCCAAATAAAACTTCGGGTAAAATAATTATGATTTGAAAATAAATGTATCTCGGTCATTCTATTAATTCATACATATTTAGAGCAAACCAAATGTTAGTGGAGAACTTTTGACAGTTTATATCTTTTTATTCAATATAGTCTATTGCCTATTACCTTGGTGAAATTGCCTAATCTATTAAATATTTGAATAGATGAAACTTAACCCCAATTACAGATAACGACTTAATCCAGTGAATGATAACTTAATTAACTGCAAATAATATATAAATATAATTTGATATAAAAAAGTTGAAAAACTTATTTAATGAATTTTAAAACTTGTTATTAAACACTCAAGTAATTGTTAATTAATCATGGCAAATAGTCTTGCAATTCAATATTAAATTTCCTCTGGACTATAAAATAATTAATTCATAATGAGTTGATGTCTGGTGAAGTTATCAATATGTATGTTCCTTGTGAAAACAATTATGAAAAACTTTGTCGGAACACAACTTAAAAGACTAATTAATAATATTTACAATTTATCTGCATTCTATTTCCAAAACAAAATGCTTAAATGTTTTCCAAGAAAATATTAAAATTGAATTTCAGTTTGAAGTTCTTATATTTTATGATATATAAGTTTTTGACCGAAATTTGAATGGTTTCTAAAGAAATTATAGACAAAATGAATTAAGACATAAATTCAGATATTTTCAGGACAGAATTAGTGACTCTTAAGGTAAGAGTTTAAACGACATAAAAAATATTTTGAGATGAATAAGTAAAAACCTTATCATTGAATGAAATTTAATATGATTTGAAAAATAATATGAAATATTATTGTCATTATGAAATATTTTTATAATTAGAATGTTAATTGGTTTATAAAAACTTCATAAATGAAATCTACATAATATTTTTTCAAGATGATAGCAAGCTTATATTTTCATAAATTCTAACCAAAAAAACCTTGTTTTATTTGAAATTCTGTGATTTTATTTAGAAATTATGGTCGTTAAATTAGAAAATTAGCTAACTTTCAAATTAATATTGGTTTTATTTTAAATTTTCATAGATTCTAATCAAATAAAGAGCCATTAACACCAGAAACTTTGGAAAGAATTCTGAAGAATAATATCGTGGATAAAATATTTCTATATTCAACAGATATTAAAGTTGGAGATACATTAGAAGATATAAAAACATTAACTTCAGCTGGTAAAAGTAACAGAAATTCCAACTTGAATATATTTCTAATGTTGGGCGAAACCATTCAAAATGTGATGAAAATCAATAATTGTTCTTCTTATGAAATGTATCAGAAATCTCTATTGAAAAAAGATAAAGTAGCATATTATGGGAAGACTCAAGGTAATTTTGCAATTAAACTGTATAACGTATCTTTAATTTATCCTAAAATTTTTGATTGTGTATACATCGCTGTTCAAACCTGAAGAAATCTTTATAGAAACAATTGAATTAGATGATCAGCTTTGGAGGTTAAAGGGTATAAGGTGCTATACTTTTGAAAACCCACTCTTTTGAGGCCTTCAAAAACTTTTTTTTTGTGCAACTAATGAATCGATTTACTTCTTTGAATTCAGATATCAAAAACTCACAGATAATGTGTAATCCATTTGCCAAACATGTTATATGAGTCAGTTTTAGGAACAATTTTTCAATACTTATCCGGCTTATTTCATAATAATTGCCGGCGGCGTCTGTTATCAACACTAAAACATTGTCATATATAACTTCATTTGACCACAAAAGACTAAGAGCTCGATTAAAACACTGAGCAATAGTTATATTATTAACAGATTTGACAATATTTAGATCA
>JAQFZL010001092.1:0-11597 GCA_034695685.1 Galumna lanceata
TGTCAAATCTTTACAAAATTTGTTCATTTATTTGATATAAAAGCATAAATAACTTATCAAACATTTGATTAATAATTTCATTTGTTTTAATGACAATAATTAAGAAATGGAAAAGTATTTCTTTGAGAGTCTCTCGAAGTGAATATAAGTTTGAATAAAGTGGTCAACAAACTTATTTTGGCTAAAATATCTATAATCTAATTCAGTTCAAACAATTATTGATATCTATTCAAAAATTTGAATAAATTGCATCAGTTTTGAAATGTATAAATTTTTCACCAAAACCTCTCAATAGTGAAAACCTCTATATAGTGAACGAATTTGCTGGTCCCGAGGCGTTCACTATTCGGAGGTTTAACTGTAATAACTTATTGGTCTTGCAAATTTGTTCATAAGAACGCACAGTTCATAAAAAAGAACTTCATTAAAATGGCAGTCGAGTGTAATACTATTAACTTTATAATGTTCTCATGTTTAACATCCATATTAAATAGTAATTCATCTAAAATTATTATTGAATTAAAGTTTAATATTTTTAATTTTAATTAATTGTATTTAAGTATTAATTCTTATTTAAAATTTATTTTAAAAAAATAATTTCTTCTTCTAAATTCTTGTTTGATTCTAGCTAGTTCAAATACTAATTATGCTAGTCTTCTAACCAGGTTTGTTTCTATTAAACTATTAGAAAATATTCTAATAAAATTGTGAATAATTATATTAAAACTAAACAAATAAATTATGAAATATTGAGAACATCTGTGACTTATTTTTATTATTAATTTCAAAATTTACTTAATTTTAGTTTTTAATACATTAATCATTTCAAGAATCTTCTGACAAAACTATTGAAATATATATCAAAATATTAAACTTTTATCAATATTCTGGATGTCTCTAAAAATAGTGATGATTACACTCACTTCCTTTAGAACCCACCTTTCATTTCCCTTTTGTAAGTCAAGTCAATGAAGAAAAGAGAAATTTCTTTAATTTTATTTAAAAGTTTTTCAAAACATAGAATTTTAATAACAAAAACTTAATTAAAAGTTTATTTCAAATCTATTTGAGTTTGGAATCACTAAAACTCTTTACCACATATTCATCGAATATCTTCTCAATCAGATCTTCAACAATAATTGTCGGATCAGTTTTCAACATATTTTCATATTTATCTAAAGCTATCCTTCGATTAATTTCATTTAAAAATTCATTAATTAGTCCCCTCTTTAATAGTCTAACCCTCTGTTCCCGTCTTTTTTCTAATTTTTTGTTGTCATCGGTCACCAATTTTTCCATTTCAGCCCAAATCTCATCAATACCTTCACCGGTGAGGGACGAACACCTCTTGACAGCTGGTTTTTGACCAAAATTGACAAATTTTGTGGCCGACAGTATTTCAGCGGCCATTTTCCTGGAATGCTTTATAAGATCGCCGTCGGATTTGGTGACGACAATGAGGTTCGCCATTTCGACGATTCCTTTCTTAATTGCTTGGATTTCATCGCCTCCCGACGGCGCCACAAGAAGTGTCATCAGATCACATAAGTAGGAGACTTCAAATTCGCTCTGACCGACGCCTACCGTCTCTATAATTATGACTTCATATCCCGCGCTCTCACATAAAGATATGGCATTTCCTTAAAATAATAAACTGAACATAAGTTATGGTCCATAACTAAAATATAAGTCATTGTAGTCCTACCAGTGCTTTGAGTTACGCCTCCCATATAACCACTACTGGGAGAGGGCCTGATATATGCCATTGGATTTCGGGACAGATTAAACATCCGGGTCTTATCTGCCAGAATAGATCCCCCATTGATGGCAGATGAGGGGTCAACGGCCAGAACTGCAACTTTTTTCTTATGCTTTTCAATTAAATTCATACCAAATGACTCAATAAAAGTGGATTTACCAGAACCGGGACCACCACTAATGCCTATTCGCACAGATTTTGGTTGAGTTTTGTTATTATATTCATTGATGAGTCGAAGAAGTTCTCTTCCGTTCGGTCTCTTAGTCTCGACAATAGTTATGGCCCGCGAAAGAGATCCTCTGTTGCCCTGAATTAAACCATTGAAGAGGTTATGGATTAAAGTTGAGTTCATTTTATATTTTTTGTGTTTTAAAGGAAAAGTTTCCTTTGATTTGAATTTTTAGTAAACATTACATAAAAGTTGTTATGAAATGTTGTTTATAAACAATGACGTCGTCTCACATATATTAACTTATTCTTATAAATCAATAAATAAGTTCAATAATTAATATATAAATTATAATTTCACCAATAATTTTATATGGAGTCACTCATTGGTTAAATATAAATTTTTACACAAATAAATGGGGAATAATTCTAAATAACTGTACACAAAATAGTTACTTAAGCTGTAAATTTATACCTTGATAATTTGAGAAAAATAATTTGTACCATTAATTATATTATTAATGATTCATTAATGAAATCTTACCAAATCCTGAATTTAATTTTTTGAATAATTACATCTAGTTTATTTGACATTTTACAAAATTATCTTGTAGATTTTTTTAGATATAAAATTTTTAAAGAACTATACAAATTTGAACTTTTCAAATTATCATGCTAAAATTACTAATAAAAATTTAAGATTCAGGGATCATTCTTTTTGGTATTTAACAAGATATTTCTGAAAATTCTTAAACATATTTTTATTTTAAAAGTTACAAGATAATTTGTAAACTTTTAAATGATTTTTGCTTACCTTCTAAAAATCATTATATTACAAAAACTAACATGGTGACTTTTTACTCCCTCATAAATTTTAAACAATAAATACATAGTATATAAAAGATAAAAATTTAACTTTGAAATTACAATTAGATAACTTTTTTAGATTATTATACAAACTTTTGGATGATTTCCATCTATTTTTATTAACTGTATATAAAACTTATAACTATAGACCAAGATCATTTGATTGTGAGATATATCAAGATTATTAACCACTTAATGATCGGATTATCATAATTAAGAAGTTTGTGATAAATATTATCTCAAAGAAGTAGTTTATAACTGTTTGCAAGTCGTGAACAAAACAGTTGGAAATATAATGAATTTGTTGTTTAATAATTGAATATTAAATTTAGACTTTTTTTAAATAAAGTAAAACACGATTTGAATCGATTGTAAACAATATTTTATTGATTAAAATTGAGACAAAGATTTATATTAATCAATGATTAGTTAACAATAGCTGTGTTTCCAATAAAACATTTGTCAAACAGTTTGTGATTAAAGACATTATTATTTAATAATTAATTTTAAGATAAAAATTTAGAATAATTTAGTTATTAATAAAGAGATGAGATTTAAAATAATGAGCAAACTTTTAGACTTATAATTGTTTGAGAAATAAACTTCTGATCGAAAAATACAGTTCAAAGAATAAATAATTCATAAAAGTATTAAAATCTTAAAAACTTTATAATTTAAAAAATGTATTCTTTTATATAAAATAAGATTCAAAAGAAATCTCTCTTTTAAGGCAATGAAAAGGAATTAAAAAGTGAAACAAAATAATAGAATTAATTTTTTAAATATAATTTCTTTGATTCAAAATCTTATGAATTGCTATTTAAGAGGTTTTCATGATTAAAGTCTTTATAAAAACTTTAAAATCTAAACAATGATTTGAAAATAATTAAAACAATTTAAGCGATAATTAAAATTAATGGACTATTGGTTAGTCTCGTCGTAAACATTTAGTCATGAGGTCTGGGGTCGTGTATAGGCATTGTATGCAACACTTCGTCCAAGAGTTGTAAAGCTCTGTGGAGGTGCACTTCTATCCAACAGGGGGTCTCTTTTATGCTCTGTCGCGGATAGTCTGGACCCCAACCCTTAACGAATGACAGCCGTAATATACACAGTCTTCGCAAGTCATCGACGCCAATACCGGCGGCCGCTGACAGACCTGTCAAACGTCAAATTAATTAATTGTTTTTAAAAACAAGTACTGACTGATGGCGGGAGCTATTCCTCCAACAGAAGCTGGTCCTGGAATATGTCCGGCAACAGCAGCCGCCTGTGCAGCAGCTGCTGCCTGAGCGGTGGCGGCCTGTTGTTGCATTTGGCGATAGCACTGCCTCAAATCAAAAACTTTAATGTAAGCCGACGGATAGATCTTATGGACGGCATCTCCGGGAGATCTGCCCGCCTCCCGGTCTAAGTAATAGCTCTGGACAAATACGGAATGATCGGACAAACATCTGAGCCATACATCTCCTTCTCCTCTGAGATCGAGCTGAACGCCTAAACAAAAGAGAAGTCAATTTTCATTGTTTTTAAATAGAATAACAAAACCTTTTCCAATATGAAGTCGAGCCCTATCGCTCTGTTCAGTTCTGTGAACATTAGAAAGGGCTCCCAAACAGAATCTATTGCCACCACTTGGGTCGACATATCCGTCGACAATAACTGAGGCATAACTGGATTGCACTTTGAATGTCTCCCCGACGTGTTGGTCCAATTCGAAGTATGCGATAGAACACCAGTACTCGGGGGGCGGTTGAGACGACAGATTTGTGGCAGGCATTGCACCGATCGATTCACTAGGCATAGGAGAGGACTGCCAAAATGGCGTTGAAGGCATATTACCACTCGAACGCGATTGTGTATCCGTCGGCGGATACATAAGGGTTGCACCGCCAACCCATGAGCCGGAACTACCGTTCGGTGTCGGTGTGAGCGATGGGCCAACACCGGCCCCCATTACTGGAGCTACTGATTGAGGAATTTGAGGCTCTGGTGTTTGCGGCGCTACTACTGATACCATCGGAGACCCAACAGATTGCGGCGACGGCACAGATATATAATCAGAAGTCGAAGGAGTTGTTGGCATCAAACGGGAAAACGAATCATTACTCGACGGCGAAAGGGGTGTCGCAGTTGTTGAAGGAATTATATGAGACGCCGACGGATGGGTCGCCTGACCCTGAATATGATGTCCTGAGTGAGGCTGAAGTGGGTGTGGGTGATGTTGAACCACGTGCTGCTGCAGGTGCTCTGACACCAAAGACTGGACGTTTGCACTACCTATTGGTCATTACATTAAAATAATAATCCATCAAAAATTACAGTAGATTTTACTGAAATCCGTTTTAAAAATAGATCTAAACTATAGTAAACTTTAGACTTTAAACTATAGAAAAACTGAATTTAAAAGTTTTGTCATTCTTTGAAAAGCCCTCCGAATTGAATAAACCAAAGAAAATGACAGCAATAACTTATTGACATATCTGTGTCTTAACTCTTACTTTATGTCACATTTAAAGTGAAGTTTCGTTTCAATAGATTTGTCGGAAAACAATAAAAATAAGAAAACCATCCGATAATTAAATAGAAAACAGGTTTTACTCGTTTATAAATTAATTATTCTTAAACTTTATTATATTTTCATTATTATCGCGATTTTCATCTAAAAAATGGTCAAAATAGACATAAATCGTAAAGTTTTTCAATTAATGTCACCTAAAATAAAATTATTGTTAAAACTCTTTCTATTTAACCGTTTCTTAAAAAAAGATTTTAGAGATTTTGTTCTGAAACTTATGGTTTGTTTTATTCTGTGCTGAAAATCATTAAAAACAAATGTTTATAATTAGTATTTAGTATTCAGTGTTCCGTAAAATCGACTAATTTTTGTAAAAAATAAAATTCATTCGTTTTAATGAAATGAAACAAATAATTAATAGAAGTCAGACATAAGTCAGACATAAAGCAGACATAATTAAGACATACCCCCAACATATTCAGTCTTAACCTGATTCCTGATTCCCACCTCTTCGTCATGTCCTGTGAGTGTAAGTCCAGACAAATCAATTCCAGGAGAGACCACTCTTTCGTAATGATAAGGATTTACACAAACTGAGTCACATTTGAGGTCAAACGTGTACTGACCTTAAAATCAATTAATAATAAAAATTATATATAAAATTGAGTTAAACTGAAGTAAAGGTAAATAAGAGATGACTCACAGTATTTGACGTGTTTGAGCTCATTCTTGTGTAGGTCCGGCCAACGCCATATACGCGCGTATATAACATGAGGAAAACCCTTACGACCCGCCACTTGGAGTCTACCGTCAAGAGTCCTCTGAATAGTGACACATTTGGATGGATGTGCGCCCGCACTGGTTATGGCAGTTATCAATGAATCCAATTCTTCTCTCTTTTCCTTAAGCTTTTTAACCAACGACTCAATGGCTCGTTTGGCGAACCCCTCACTCTCTCCTCCCTGTCTGTGACACATCAATGAGTGCACTATAGAAAGACACGCATCCGCTGACGTCGGAGTTGTGGTCACTCCCGAACCACTCGATTGGGAACTATTTGAGACATTGGGTCCCGAATTGGGCGCCATTTGTGGCGTTTGTAATGACATAATCAATGGTTTCGCTAATAATTTAAATTAATTTCTTTAAATCAAATGAGTCATTAAATTAAGCGATTTTTGGGTTCCCTTTAATAAAAAAATAAGTATTTCTTTAAATCAAAACATTTTTTTAAAATAATTTTTGTTTTGTTTTTAATTTGGTTTTTGTTTTGTTTTGTAATCGAATAAACTTTTATTGAATGTTTGCCACATTTTTATTCAAAATAAAGCTCTTAACAGGTATTACATTTTAGTGCTTTTTTATATACAAAAGCTATCTATTTGTTGCATAAAATAAAACTAAAAGGGATTTGAAAGCGAAGCACTTTTAATGAAATTGTTTGACTGCAGTATTTCTATTCAGATTTTACGCATTTTTTTCATTCGAAATGAATTAAAATAAAGACTTTTTATAATAACAACAAACGATTGTTTGAGATATGAGTTGAGGTGAAAGACTTGTCAACACTTTTCAATTTAATGGTTCGATGTCTTCAACTTTTGGGTACAGAATTTGTTGTTAAATGTTTTACTGCTTTACATCGTAAACATGTAATTACATGTAAATTAACTCAACTGTAAATAAACTAAAAAAAATTATTAGAATATATTAAAATTATTTTTAATAATTTGATTAAAGCCTTAAAAATGAATTTAATTAAAAAATTTTAATTTTAATCTAATATTTCATCACTTCTTAAGAAAAATATGAACAGAAAAAGAGGACAACATTTGCCATCAATTATTGATTCGATGCGCGTAAGACTTCAAAACATTTTTTACTTCAATTTTTATTAAAAATATGATAATATCTTAGACTTCGGGAGCGATCGTACCGTCGGTGAAGTCATCCATTTGTAGAGCTCTGAAACGGGAATATGTTTTGTATGATTTGTTGCCAAACGAGTCATATATGAATCATATATTTATTGGTTTTACACAAAACGGTCAACACTTCTTGAGTTACTCGAAGTCGGATGAGTCCAATCAAATCCGTTTACATATATTCCGATTCAATGGCGGCCGTCATCTGGAGTTGACTGCAAGTCATGTCATATTTACGGGAAATGCTTTCGAGTCCTCAGAGTTTTCTGATTCACGATTTTTTGAAGGCGTTTACTGTTATCAGTGGCCGACTAATGATAACTATCTCTTAATATTTGTTGCGCCACAATATCCCAACTCAAGACTAATTGATGTGACTCTAATCAGAATCGATAGGTTTGGCTCATATGTGGTGAGCCCCGGATCCACACAATTCAGTTGCAACGGTTTCGGACGTATTCCTGAGTTTTGCGACGAAAAAAGTTTGAGTGAAACGACTCTCGAAGAACTCTTGTGTCCGAAAGTCATTCTCAATAAACCGAAAATTTGTTCGTTTATTACCGACAGTGAAATCGTTTGCTTAGAAGTCAAAGAAGAGTCAAACCAAAGAACAGGTCTTTTGGACACTCGAATTGAATACAAAGTTCTTGACGTCGATTCTAAGATATTCGGAGATGTGTTCAACAAATACACTAATTGTTTAAAACTCTTTAATTTTGTCTCTGAATACGAGCTCTTAGTCTATGACATAGAATTAGATCCGTTGAAAATCTATTCACTTTTGGAAGTAATGTTTGTTAAAAACGGCAAAAAACTTCTGCACTCTTTTGCCATCGAATGGAAACCAAAGTCAATGGAATGGAATCTAAACTTATTCTCACAAAACAACGAAAAAGAAGTCCATAAATCATATTATCCTAAAGTAATCGAAAACATCCGAACTATTCGTCTGAATACAAGTTATTCTATAAACAACTTGTCGTTAGCCGAAGACCATAAGTCTCTCTCAAGACTTGACTCACCCGTCGATGCCTTCTCTATAATACTTCAATGACTTGATTTTTATATGCTTTTCATTTGTTTTATAGTTTTCATTTGCATTTTATTCAGAAAACAATGTTTGCGTCAATAAAATAGTTTTTTTTAATAAAAAAATTACACTAAAAGTTAAATCAAAATCTAAGTGAATGTGCGGTCAAAACATTTCAGGTTTAAAATATTTTACAGCGAAATGTTTGCCCTAAAATTTTTCAAATATAATCACTGTTAGCACAGAATAACTTTTATAGTTTTAAACTAAAAACTGAGTTTTTGTTCATTTCATCACAAAATAGTCCGAAATTGAATAAACACTTTGAATGTTAATTCGCTGAACATTTATAGCAAATATTGTTCACAAAAATACTTAAAAAACTTAGAAATTAGACGTTATTTAAAAAATTCTTTCATATAAACTTTATATCTATTTTCTATCACTTATTGGAAGTGTTGTATCACTGATTTCAGTATTTTCATTAGACTTAACCGGAGTATAAACTGGTTCTATATTAGGCCTTGGATTAGGTCGAGGTGTGCTCTGGACTCTAGTGACTGTACTCTTATCTTTATTCTTTCCCCAACTGCCAAAGTATTCAAAACTACTTCTGTTTCCTCTGATGACTTTCCTCTCTTTTCTAATCAAAAACCAAAAGACAGCGAATAATAGAATGATAACAACAAGACTGACGCTAATAACTATTAAAATAATTGATCCAGTTCCTAATTTTGACGACTTGGCTGAATATCTTTGGCTTAAATCCTGAAGTGAGGCGATTATCGACTCTAATCCCTATCATAAAAGTAATTATCACTAATAACAACAACAATGGCATTTAGTTTGTCTATACCTGATAGTATTGTCCACTTGTAAAATGAGCTCTCGTTTCGACTAAGAGTTCATTAATATCTGATTCACTTAAAATTTGGCGCGTTTTAGATCCCAAAGATATATAAGTCTATTAAATAAATTCATTTTCTAGAGATTCTTAAAATATTATGGGCTATTAATTTATAGGTTTACCATATCGTCATAAACAGCACAAAATACTAAGACATCATTACCACAATCTTCGCTATATCTCCACTTTCTTCTCGTCCTTTCGGCAAACATTTCTACCGATCGGTCCAATGAAACACTAAAAACAAGTTTATATTAAATCTCTGACTATTTTTCAATGAATTAAATAATACTTTCTGACAACTTTAATCATTTTGACCAAGGCAACTTTTATATTCAAACCTTTTTTATGAGGCGGACAGTTATTACACAAACATTTAGTACTATTCTGTGTTTCTTCTATCAATTGATCCAATCTTATGGCTATAAAAATTAAATAATTATTTTCAATGAAGTATTTCCAAAGACTGATACCTTCTTTCTTTTTTAAGATTAAGTCGGGATCACATACTGCTGAGGGAGGGTTACGATGAGATCCGGTGCAAAATTTAGCGAATTGTGGAGAAGTCAAATTTGGGTATATCTCTGCGTCCCATTTAAACACCTCGTCGTCACTTTTGATGGCTTCTATCAAATTAATTGACACAAAAAATTGTAGAAATAATATTGTATTCATTTTTGAAGATATTGTGATTATGACGGAATCATTCCTCAAATTAGATCATCCAATGGTTTCATATGTGAATTGAAATTTAATTCATCGGAAGACATATTAATATTAAAAATGTTTGTTTAGCAAAAATAAGGCATTTTATCTAATTTGAGTCAATTCTTAATTCTTTGAGAGGCTATCAATCGATTGTTTCCATAGAGAATACACTTTAGAATAGTTTTTCTTATCATTAATTGCGAGTAATAATAACTTCTCACTTATTCTGTGCAAAGAGTTTTGCTCTTTGACTCTAAAATAACCTCAAAATACAAATCATTTTATAGAAACAAAAATTATTGATTACTTAAGATTTTTAATATATTTAATCATAAGAAAAGGTTTAAATTTCTGTAATTTAATACCAAATAATTAAAAATCATTTATTATTAAGTTATTGACTTAACGACAAAAATTATAAAATAAACTACTCATTGCTTTTATTAGAAAAATAAGTACCTTGATAACTATGATAACTATGATGACTATGATGGTCTTTTATTAGATAATCTTTGAAGAACTTTCTAATATAATTCTTATTAAATCAGTTCTTTGAAAACTTTTGAATAAAACTAAAGTTTTTATGTCAAGAGATGGCAATAATCGCCAAAAATAACTTTAAATGTTTTGTTTATAAATTGGTTTTAACGTAAGATTACATTAAATGTTTGTTTTACGAATTGTTTTAAATTAACCCAATTTTTGAAAATACAGTTAATTTTAATGAAATAGACTTCAGATTAAAAATTAATTGAATGCCTAAAAACTATCGCTTGAAGAGCGCTCAGAGCCTTCCTTTGCCTCACGGGTGGGAAGTGGCCACTGATTCAGAGACCGGTAAATGTTATTATGTTGACCACAACACTAAGAGAACCCAATGGATTGATCCCAGGGATCGGTTAGTCTTTATATTATATAATTATATATTTTATTAACAAATTGTTGAAAAGAATGACCAAACCGTCCACTTTTGCCGATTGTGTGGCCGAAGAGTTGCCTTTTGGATGGGAGTATGCATTTCATCCACAAATCGGTATTTAATTTTATTTAAACATAATTTTATAAACAATACAAAAGTTAACATTAATTTGTTTTTCTTTATCTAATCTTAAATCTATAAAAATATTTTCAGTCTATTCTTCGCTCAAAAATTATTTATTTTTTCCTTATTTTTGTTAAAAAAAATTAATTAATATAATTAAAACCGGAAAATGAGGTATTTATTACGTGGATCACATCAGAAGAGTCAACCAATTAGAAGATCCTCGACTTGAATGGAGAAGTATTCAAATGAACATGGTTAATAACTATTTACAACAAGCAAATGGTAGGTTTATTTACTAATTTAGTTAATTTACTAAACTATTATAAAATTGTTGTTAAACCTCAGGTGAAATCGGTTCTCAAACAGACTTAAGGGACGGAACAACAAAGGCTTCGTCCATAACCATCAATAGAGCACTTCTGGAGCAGTCATTAGCGGACGCAAAGCAAAGAGTGGCTCAACTAAAGCGTGAATTAGACGCCAATTATAATCTATTGACAATTATGGACAAATGCTACAAAAGGGGACAAAACAATGAAGCGAATGCTGTAGAGGTTTGATTCATATCATTATTAGTATTATTTTTGTTTAAATAAATTATTATTAAGTTTTCATTCCGTAAATCATATAATATTTGCTATCATTTGATCCTAAAATTTAATTTATTGCT
>JAQFZL010001093.1:0-11595 GCA_034695685.1 Galumna lanceata
GAAATGCTTAACTCAGTTCATTAGTTAACACAAGTGATAGTTAACTCAAGTCATTATAAATTACAGTAAAGTCATACTTTTTGTCCTATGGTTTTAAGATTTACTTAACTAAACTCATTAGTTAACTTAAGTCATACTTCACTCAACTGATAAATGACGGTAATATAATTATTAATTCTACTGATTTCTAGTATATTCTGGAAGAATCAAATAAAACTAACATGTTATTTTTATCAAATAATTTCAGTTATATTTTCTTTAAACTTTCTTAAAATTTCTTTGGACTCTGATGTTAACATGTCTTATGATAAGACTCTTATTTGTTGAAACAATTTTATTATAAATTCAGTTATTTTTATAGTATTCGACAAACATTTCATTAATAAATATTCAGAACTTAAATACAAAGAGAAATGAGTTTATGGATAAAAGTATTAATTGTTTTATTCATCAGTTTAGTAATGGTTGTGTCTGAAGACTGCAAAGAGGAAGTGGAAAGGGCTAAACAATGTGCTGTTCAAAGAATCCCTGATCCTGATTTGAAACCCAATTTATCCAAACAAAAGTGTTGTCATGAATATTTCAAAAAATGTGTATTAAATTTCGTAAGTCTTTACCAAAATTAAAAAAAATTTTTTAATGAAAATTAAATGTTGACTTAATTATAGAGTATTGAATAGTATATAAATTTATAGATTTCATTATTAAATCAATTATAATGTTATTCATAACTTAATTAACATATATTTATATTAAACATATTTCTACTTTTAAATATAAAATATATTTTATGTTAATTCAGTCGTAACTAATATTTAAATTGAATTTTAATCTATTATTTCATGAATTCTGTTAAAAGTTGGGTTCGTGTCAACCAAATGAGACTCAAAAACAATCGTATGATTTATTGAAACAAAAGTGTGAATATATGGTCACAAAAGACAAGTGCAGTCAATTCAAACAAAGGGTTGACGACAGTTGTAATCACTATTTACCGTTGGAATGCGAAGATTATACCTGGAAAGAGGAAGACTTCATTTGGAGTTCCGTTGTTTCCATTTCACCCAATGTTTTCATTCATTCAGTTTTGTTCTTCATTTCAATTATATATTTTCTTTTGAATTATTAAACATTAAAATATCAGAATTAAAGTCAATTTCAATGTTTTTTTCTTCTTCTAAATATTTAATACTTTTGGGTTTGTTTTCAATGTTTTGTAATCAATAAAAATGAATACATTTCTGTCATAAATATCAAAGAATTCCCAAATTATTTTTTAAACGAAGATTTCGATATTTAATTATAATAAGTTTTTATTGAATATAATTTATTACAATTAAAATCAGTTTCATTCGGTTTAGGCTTTGGATAAAAAGATTTCAATATTAAAGAGTTTAAACAATATTTGAAATAAAGTTTTAATTAATTATAAATCCGTTGTTTTAATACTATTTAAAACTCATTTATTCAAAAGTATTGAAGAAAATGTTTTTCAGAGAAACCTTTCTTTTGATTTTCATTTTATGTGTGAATCAAGTCTTCGACAAATCAGTCGAAAGAAGAGATTTTTGTGAGAATTTCGCCAAAAATGGTTTCAAAATCAGTTTTGGATATGAATACGATTCAAAAGAAGGTTTTTTCTTCATCGGAAACAACTATTGGAAAGTCATCAGAAAAGGCTTATATTCGTCCCTCAAATTCAGCGAAAGTCTTGAAGGAATGGATAATTATATAGGAATCGGTGACGTATTCTTTGATGAATACCCAACTCATACCGCATTTGTGATAAAGAATTACAAATGAAATGCATTTTATTTAGAGTTTTTTGTCAGAGAAAGGATTCATATGTCATCGATTGGAGATCTGTTGAATACCAAAAGAATTCTTTGATTTCGAGTTACGACAAAAATTGGGAATACAATGAAACCACAAATTGTAAAGACTTTTTCAGTAAAAGTTTTAAACCTGAAATCTTTTTTGGTAATTCTTGGAAGGATTACATCTATTTTATTCACCAAAAAAGGAATGGTTCGCACTATTCGTTGACTTATCAAGTCTTCGGTTTCCAAGAAAAAGTTTCTGAACTAAAAGCTTATGGATGGGGAGAGGAGACAACTTTCAATCAACAACTGTTTATCGCTATTTCTTCAAAAGAACTCTATTTCTCTGAGTCGATATTTTGGTGTAGATATGACCAAGATTCAGTGGTAATCAATAAAATTGAGTTTAATTTTCAACTGATATAAACGTATATATATTTTAGGAAATTCTGGGCTTTAAGTGTAGAACTGACCCCAAATTGTTGGTCAACTGTTCTCATGTTGTTATGGTAAGTGTCATATCATAAGAAACATATCAAAACGGATACTAATATTATATACTTTTAGCCAACGGAAGGGCCAACAAAAGTGCCCAAAACTCCAATGCTATGGATTTATATCCTAATTATCGTTGTTTTGGTCGGTATCTCCCTTTTGGTAATTGTCTGTTGTTGTTGTTGTCGTGGAAACAAATCAGAGGAAAAACTGATTAATTTGTCTTCCATTCAAACCGTGGATTCGGAAACCGGAAAACCGATTAAAAGAAAATCTGATTTTGGGAATAAAAGTTCAGTTTTTTCCAATCAATCCTCTGTTATGTCAAAGAAAAGTCAGTTCAGATCAACACTGAAAACGAGTGAAATACAGTCAAAAGGAATTCAAAGTTCAGTTCTTTCCAATCAATCCTCTGTTAAGTCACCGAAAAGTCCTAAAAAAGTCACAACTCATACACCAAAGAGTTCATAAAAGAGACACAAATACTGAAGAATTCGTTTATTATTATATTTGTTTAAAATTATAAATACTTTTCTATTCATTAAATAAAAATTTGTTTTGATTTTTGAAATGTTTAGAGATTTGAGAATATATTTAGAAAAAGTGTTTATTATTAAAATATAAGAACTTTTAGTTTACGCTTAAGATTGGGTTCTGATAACCACTTAATAGAGACTGAAATCAGAGAATAATTATTATAAATATATTCTTTGAAATATTAAATAATGTTTTTCACCCGAAATATCAATCAATGATAATATTATCAAATTATTGATCAAAATTCTCAACTTTTGTAACATTTTTAATACAATTTATTAAAAGTAAATTAATTATTATAAACACTCAACACATGAATTAATAAAATAAAGAAATATAGACTTTTGATAATTTTTGAATAAATCTCGGGATTGAAATCATATAAATATAATTATAATATGACTCATTCCATGATCACACAAACCATTAAATTATTATTCACTAATATTTATCAATAGTTCAATAATACAATTAAATATAATAATTATTAAAACATTTTTATGTTTAGCTAATCGTTTATAAAATATTTATAATTGAAAATAAGAAATTATTTCATTCAATACAAATAAGCATAAGAATCATAATGAGTGATCAATAATTTAAAACAAATTTTCATCTTGATTTCTAGTTAAGCATAGTTATTTCCTGTATCCAATCAATAAACTTGGACACATCAGCATAACCACTTGCCGACTCCCGAATATTTTGACATGGTAGATCTTGACCATCAGATGGAGTGGTTGACAATATTCCTATCAGAACAGCCCGACCTAAATAGTATTGCCATATACCACCTCCTGAATCACCCTTTCCATTAAGAAAAATACAAATATATGTATATAAAATTTATATATATATATAAATACAAATTTCATATATATATACTATTTGGTATTTACTGATATTAAAAAACTGTTAATTTGATGATTTTATTTGATTTTGTATAAACCTATTCAGATCATAATGATGTTCCTGTGTTTAAATAAAATAAATTTTCTCTAATAGACTAATAGACTTATATATCATCATTTAATATCATTAATGTAAATAAAATCATATATGAATAATCATTTGAAGTGTTTATAAACTAATATTATTAATTATTGAAATAAAACTTTTTGTATTCATTTTTACTTGTTCAAATATTTAAGGCCGTTTTGAAAACAACTACTCTTAGTTTAAAGACAAAGATATTAATATTAATATCAGTTAATTGAATGAATTAATTGAAGAGTTATTGTTTTACCCATAAATCAGTTTTACCAGAATTCGATTCTATGAGATAAATGGCCAAGCACCGAAAATCTGGTAGAACCGAAGTCAAACTGTATCCTGTCATCTTTGGGTCAGGATATTACTCATTATGATATTAGTCTATTAGTCTTTTTCTAACTTTTCTAATAATAATTTTTTAAATAAATTATTCAACAGTTTTATTCAAAATTATTAAACTTTAGTTCAAATGGAAAACGAGCCCTTGGTCTTTTACTAATACCAAATAATAATTTAGATAAAATAATTAATTAAATTATGAAGAAATGTGTTTTGATTACAAATTGTTTCAAAAATAATTTTGGTTTCATTTTTATTAACTTTTCTATTAATATCGAGGCATTGATTATTCTATTCGTGACTTAGATTTCCCTGTTATAATTGATTTGTTAAAACTAAATCTGGTAAAATAGAGACCTTTAAACTCTCATAGAAATGGTCGGTCATTTGATTTAAGTGGTAAAATCGAGTTTCTGGTAATAGTGATTCTGTTTTGAGTGAAGTCAAACTGTATAAAGAACGTGGGTTATTAAAAGTGATTTGGCTAGATAAGTGCCAGTTTGATGATTCATATACTGAATGAACAAGATTATATAATTCAAGGTTTTCAAAATTTTCAGAAAATAAAAAACTATTTTGAAACATATCTGAATTATGAAATGAACTTTTATAAACTCACGACACATATCACGGTTTGATTGCCTATATTTGTGGTGAAAACCATATTCGTTGCGTTTAATGTTTTATAGATTTCAATATCTTCTCCTATGGGCACAAATTCATAGTCTGAAGGCATAAGTCTTTGGTATCCGATTTGCAACCAATTTATTGAATGATTTTTTTGATGCCATCCGGAAGTCATAACATATTCAGCTCTTTTCCTTACAATATAAGGTTTGGGAAGACAAATACTTATGGCCTCACTTGTGGGCACTGCTTCAGTTAATTCAAGCAAGGCAACATCATTTTCCATTGTGTCATTAGTCCACTTGTAAACCTCTTTGACATCTAATAGTTTTCTTATATTCGGTTGTCTATTCTGTCCCACATATACTCTCAATTCCGACTTATCATAACTAAAATGATCAAAATCTTTATTATAATTCACAAGATCATCAAGCAACATTTCTAACCTCATGACGCAATGTTGAGCCGTTAAAACCCATTTTCCATTTCCAATGAGTGATCCAATACAATGACTTATTTAATTATTGTTAAATTGAAAAATCAAATAATAAACTTACGTCAACTTATAATGATTTTGTGAGTTAACCAACGAGACTATCCAGGGCACTTCTCTATCATAGGCAGTTCTGGTCTGAATCAAACGTGTGTTGGTCTTAGCATTGGTTGAATTGGGAATGTTATGCCATTTGAAGCATAGGTCAGAAGTCCGCACAGAAATGAGACTCTTTCCACAATATATGGGATTCAGTTCTCTATAGTTACCGATTATAATATGAGAACCAAAAACCCCATCTGTTCTCTCTTTTAAAATAAAATTTATGAGTAATTTTGCGAATATTTTATAATAATTTTAACATAATTAAAATACTTTAAATACTGACCCAAAACAATAATAGTTGTTATTAAAATTAATAACATTTTATTGTTTAAAACATTTGTATTTTCATTTGTTTTAATGGTTTAAAGTCATCTGAAAATAGTTTTATATTTCATTTTTTTTTATTTTAATTAGAGCTCAAAGTTATAAAACGGGTTTTCGGTTTGTCTCGATTTCTGTTTTGTGATTTTGTTTGGGTTTGGTTTTGGTCTCAAAAAATTTTTAATATAAACTAATTGAAAAAATATTAAACCATTTGTTTCTCTATTTTTGCCGAAAATTGAAACTAAAAGAGTAAAAATTATAAGTTTAACATAATTTGTAACTTTTTTATGTTATTTTTGTGATAAAATTTAAATATTTATATATTTTCTCAAAATTCTAAAAAATAATTTTTATTTCTAATTATATCATAATTTTTGTTAACAAATTATTATTGTTTCTCAATTATTCGAGGTTTAAGTTTAGGTTATTTTATTTTTGGTTTTGCTTTTGAAATACAGTAATTCTGTTGCGGTTTTCAAAGTTAACCCAATTTTTGGTTCATATTTCAAATAGGATTCAATTTGCTATGTTATCAAATTATATTAAAATAAATGACATAACTTTTAGATTACATAACAATATAATTCAATAGAATTAAAATCAAATATAGTGTTACCTGTCTTAAATAGATTATATTAATTTTGGGAAAAAGTAGGTAAACATATTTGATTAAAATAAAAAAAACTTCTAAATACATGTATATATATAAACATTCTGAATCTCTGATTTTAAAAATTAACCAATATCAATTTATTAAGCATATTATTTTGAATATAAATCGGCAAAAAATTTTTGCGAATGACTATGTCTTCACCTGAATATCGGGTTTCAAAATTCATAGTAAAATCAAAAATCATTAGTGAAATCATGAATGAACTGAAATAAACTTTTGACAATGAGTAAAATGTGTAAGTTTATTGAAAGTGAATGATCAACAAGGTGAATCATTGATATGAAACACTTTTTCATTGATTTTCATACTCATAATAAATAGTTCAAATAAAGTCATTCATTGATGATTCACCTTGTTATCATTCATTTACTCCAATTTTACTCATCTTACTCACTGTTAAAAGTTTATTTCAGTTCATTCATTAATTCATTCATGATTTTTGATTTTAATCTGAATTTTGAAACCCGATATTCGGGTGAAGACATGGTCGTTGGCAAAAGTTTTTGGCTGATTTATAATTATTCAAACATGCTTAATAAATTGATATAGGTAAGTTTTTGAAATCAGAGATTCACCAGGTTTGGGTACCTATTAAGTTAATCTGAAAAAAATATTATGATATTATCGAAAGCGAAATCAATACTAACCAAAACTTGGAATTATGTTATTAATTTTCGAAATGGTGTTATTTCAGAAATTAATCTTGCTTATTAACATTATTAAGTCTTGGTTCATCAATTGAACAATCAAGTCTGGATTTCAATCAAGTAATGATATTCGTCGGTTTGGGTCAAAAAGGCTCTTCAAAAGTTAACTATTTAATGGATTGTTCCCTTTAAAAGTTCATTGATTGAAGTGAGTTAAAATCATTTTCAGTGATGTTCCCGGAATCGAAAAGGGGTATCTAACTTTCCGGCTCAGGGCAAAAATAGAGAAGAAACCTAGAAACGTTATAATAATGTTTATCTGAGATGGCCAAAGGTTGAGATCTCAGGGGGTATAGTTCTGGATTATTCGTCTCCGATCTTAAAGATGTATTAGTGGGAATTCCGGAATACCTTCCATCTCAGATATTTATTGATACTTTAAAACAATTCATAATAATATTTCAATAAAATGATGTCTAATCAATTATTTTAATTTAATTTGTTCTTGAAAAAAACCTAAAAAATAAAAAGTTTACAGATATTTTGATAATTAAAATAAATTTAGACTATAAAAATACTTAAAAAACAGTATTTTCAACATAAAAATGACTTTTTAATGAGATTCAGGGATGGGCAAGGAGATAAAGGGCTATATTCCTTTGCCTATGATTTTGTCGAGGTATTCACCTCTTAGAGCAGTGGTAAAAATAAATGAAAAAGTTAGGTTAATTAAAGGAAAAAATTAAAGAAAATTGAGTGAAAAATAAATAAAAAGCAGTAAATATTAAGCAAAATATCCAGGGATGGCCAAGGTCCGCCTTCGGTGAAGGAAATGGTGCCTATTTTGTTCGAACAGGGAATTCTAGCAATACTCTCTTAGCCGAGCGACAGAGGGTATTGCCCTAAAATTTTGGAAATTTAAATAAAATGAGTTTATATGCAATTTTTGATATTTTTTTTATATCTAGTTCAATTAACTTAATTTAGATTTAATTGATGCAAATTTAATCGATTTTACCTAATTCTTCATTTAAAAATTAAAAAAATTAAGAGATTACAAAAATTTTGCAAATTTTTTAGAAAATTGAAGCCTTTATTTTAGGCTTAATAACTGTAAATTTAAGCTAAAATTGATGTATTCTCTAATAGTCTATAAATAATAGAACAAATATTTATCAAATTTTCATTTATTTTTTTCCAATTTACTGTTTATCTGACCAATTTTTTCCCCTTATTTTTACCACTGCTTTTGCGTAGGAAGGAGGGGTACCTCGACAAAATCATAGAGGGTATAGCTCACTTGAAAATCACTTGTTATTTTGTACTTGAATCTGAAATTTATCTCTATATTAGCAGGGATGGCCAAAGGTAGAGGTCTCCGGTGGGTATAGTTCCGGATTTTTGGTGAAAATCTTCAGGGGTTATTAGGGAAGAGGGGAAATTGGAAAAAACCTTAAAATAGTTTAAAATGACTTTTTTCGTTGTTTTTAGTTGAAATAATGATTCATAGACTATATCTGATGCAAATGAACTTAAATTAATGAATTAAAAGCAATATTTTCAAATTTTTTGTGAAATTTTGTTCTTATTTTGCTTTTAATAGTTGAAAAATACCTCAAAAGTGAGCCAGTTGGAAATTCTAAACTGAAATAACAAAATTAATCGAATTTCTTTTGACAGACATTTCCATTTGAAATACGACTAATTATATCCTTTTTAGTATTGATTCAGACATTCCTTCGATATTTTATGTATTAAATCATAAATTATTCATTTCTGAAGTGTTTTAAACCAATCAGTGATTAAATAATTGAAATAATTGTCTCAACGCATGTCTTCAATCAAAGGATAAAAAGAACTGTAAAACACTTTTCTATTCATTTAACTTTTAATTGAATATTCAGTCGTTTAATAATTTTCGTAATTAAATATTGAGTTTAACTTTAATATTGTCAGGGAGATATGGGGTGTTCTTCACTAATCTGAAGAGTCCTGGAAATCGAGACTCGTAAGAGAAAACCCCACGAACACGGATCCTACCGATCCGGTTCTAATAACAGTAAATAACGTGATAAGACTCTTAGCGAGCCTTATCTCGTTTTCAAACAGTTCTGGGAGAGCAGTAACAAGAGAGAAGAGAGGGGTCAAACTTACAGTTTAATTCTTGTAAAGAACCAAAGAGCCAAGTGAAACAAAAAGTGTTTGTCCAACAAACAAACCAGCGGACAGAAGTACGAACCAAAGAGGTTGAGTCAACGACACGAACCAAAAGGTTAAGCTAAAGAGTTGAGTCCAATTACGTCGAGCGATGCCAACAGTAAAACGCACAGAATTTGAATTAAAACTTTTATTTAAATTATTTCCAGAAGTCCATACAAGCTTCGGAGAACCGAATGATTTTCCAGGCCCGAACTCAAGTCCTTTTATACTCAAAAACAAGGACTGATTTACAGACCTGTTCACAATTTATTTTAATTAAAAATTTCGAAACATTTAGTTTCGTATAACATTTTAGTGCTTTAGTAAATCTATTACTAGATTAGCAGCACTTACCATTTTTGTTCGCCCACAGTGTATGTCTTGACATATCTTCGAATCTTTTAATAAATCTTTAATTAATTGTTATTATAATCCATTGATCGATAGCTCAAATGATGAATAACTGAATGATTTGTTAAGCATGTCTTTAGAAGAATTGGTCACAATAGCACTTAATGTTTGACTGATTTTTACAGAATAAGCGGCACTTTAGTATTTTTAAATGTTTTTATGCGATACTATTGCAGTTATTCCTTCGTATTCAATTGTGTTATCACTTTTACAATAACGACAATAAGCGTAAAATTAATCTTTTTTAGTTTACCAATTTTTGAATTCACTATTAGTTAACCAATTGTCTTGAAAACTAAAAAAACGTTGTTTTTTTGCGTTTCGAAGACCCACTATTTGGAGCCATTATTTGTATTAAATGAAACAGAAAATGTTCGAAAATTCGATAAAACTGATTGCAAAACGAAACTTTAGTTTACAATTAATTCAGTTTTTCAAATAAAAACTATTTTTTGATTCATTTCCTAATAATCATTCATTGAATATATACTGAAATGAAAGCTTTTGAACTCTATGAAATTGTCTATGAATTTGTATTTAATTCAATTTTGAAAATTAAAATACAGTTTTAAAACATTATTTTGGGAAAAAATCAAAATTTGTTTTTCTTGACATTACTATGTCAAGAAATTGTCCTATCCTTGAACCTTGATCAACATTTGAATTTCTTGACCGTCAAGGGAGTTCCTTGACATTTGGTCATCCGATCAATATCACAATTAGTAATTGGCACCCAAACAAATTAAATAATTTCTTTAGGACTTAAATCAATATTCAAATTGATATCATTATTGCCGTTCATCATATTATTTATAGCTCACAATTGTTCCAATTTTTTTTATAATATGTTCCTGAAATAAAACTGTCAAAACTGAAATTTGTTTGAATTTGTTGATGATATTATTTATGTTCGATTATTTTTAAACTCTCTTAAAGTTTTCATTTTTTGAAATAATGTTTTTTGTTATGCTGTTCTTCATTTTATGCCAAGTTATACTATATTTTTTAGTTTGGCCATTAGGCAATTACGCTTTTACTTGTTTCAGATTTTTGATTGTACTTTTGTCAAAGTGTTTCAGATTTAAGTCAGAGTCGGGTACGATTTGTTGGCCGTGAGCAACCTGAGAATTTATTCTGCTGAAATACTAAAAAAAAGAAACACGAGGCGATCTTTTGGCTGTCTGATGAAACTTTCAGCTTATATATGCTACCTTAAACCACTGCGCTCAAAATTTTTCCTGAACTTTTTTCAGCTTCCATTTTGAAATCATCAAATTATAATTTTTTGTCTTGTTACTATTTAGCTAGACGTTATTTAATTATTAAACAGCCTGTCACAATAATAAAACTGAAGAGAAGTATTGAAATTGCCTTCTTAGTAATGAAGAATAAATGAAAAAACTTATAAATTGTAAACAGTCATTATTAAGAAGTATTTATAAATATTGAAAAATTCAAATTGAATGTAAGAATTGTTGAAGATTAATTCAAAATTTCCTACTGAGACGCGATGATGAATCCACTCTTCCTTTTGCCAGCGTTTCGCGCCGGTTTGGAAACTACAGAAAATTGAGTGATTTCCCAAAAAAATTAATACAAAATAGTAATTATTAAGTTTTTAATAAGTAATTATACCATAAAAAGGCTATAAAAGGCTTGTTTCTGAAGGTTTTATGATAAATTTTAAAACTTAACAAAATAGAAGTTGAAAAGTATTTACGAGAAAAATTGGAAATATCATAGAAAATATAATAGAAATAAATAAAAATATTAACAAGTTAACATGTTCAATATTGAACTGGGTAGTTTAATTTATTTCTTTAATGTTTTCATAATCAAGTTTTGCTGAGAAGTTAGTTTATAAAAATTACTTACATATCAAAAATTACCTATACATGCTAATTACGGTATGGTAGGACTTTGATCTCAAGA
>JAQFZL010001094.1:0-11586 GCA_034695685.1 Galumna lanceata
GTTAAACAAACCTCAAATCATGTAAAAAAAAATCGTGTTACATTTATGGAATAAATAAAATTCATATCATTTAATAAAATGTTCCTGCTTGTTCTGTTCGTCCAGGCTGAAATTCGTTTTTCCATACATTCATTTTCTTCTACCAAAAAATTTTTCTTAATATTTATTGAATGCTTAGATGTAATTATGTCGATCAATCTATCATTATCTTATCCCTTTATCCTCTACGAGGGTCGGGGCATAAGTTGTTCGCCAGAGGTCCCAACAGCTAGCCGTGTCACCTGCCCGGGCATTGTCGACACCTACCCTCGCACAGAGATTTCGGATCCCATCCGACCATCTCATGCGTGGTCTACCTCGTGATCGACTCCCGGTTAGCTGAGCCGAGTAGACCTGCTGAGGCAGTCTATCCTGTGACATTCTCAGTACGTGCCCAAACTATCGCAACTGTGATCTCTCGACTTCAAGAAGCAGAGGCTCGACTTGCAGTCTCTCCCGGATTGCAGTGTTACGCACTTTATCTACACGTCTCACACCTGCAACCCTACGGAGATACCGCATTTCGGCCGCCTGTACCCAGGATCGCATTCTATTGGTCAAACTCTAAATCTCATGACCATATGTCAGGTTTGGGCAGTAAAGAGATTTATAAACCGATAGCTTAACCTCGGTACTGAGTTTAGCTTTACCGACTACTGTTCGATAGAGCTCTCTCAACAATACACCTGCCTTAGCTATACGGCTATCAAGCTAAAACTCACCTTTCAAATCACTCGAGAATTAGACTCCTAGGTACCTTAACTTCTCAACTTGTTTTAATGCAGCTCCATTTACCTGGATAGAACATTGAACTTCCCGCCGAAAGATCACCATCATTTCGGTTTTGGCATCACTGATTTTCATGCTGGCATTCCGGCATTCTCTGTCGAAGTCATTCAGTGCTCTCTGCAGGCTCAGCTCATCATCAGCCAAGAGAACCAAGTCATCTGCAAACAGAAGATGCGTGATTTTCATGGCTCACAACGTCACATCACTTAATTCACATCTTCGCATCACTTGATCCATGAAGATTATGAAAAGAAGTGGTGACAAGACACAACCTTGCCTGAGCCCACAACTTACACTGAATGGTTCCGACATCTCGCCAACGACCCTGACCCTACCTTCACATTCAACTTATAAAGATTTGATAGCTCTTAAAAGTTGGCCATCAACGCCATACTCTTTGAGTGCGTCCCATAACTCAGCCCTTTGAACTCTATCATATGCTTTTTCAAGATCTATAAAGCATAGATATAGTTCTCTGCCAAATTCACGGAACTTCTCTATAATTTGTTGAAATGTAAAGGTTTGGTCTGTCATTCCTCTGCCAGCACGAAAGCCACACTGCTCATCCTGGATATAAGGTTCAACTAATGGTCTGCACCTACGTTCCAAAATTTTGGCATAAGCCTTTCCTGGCAGACTACCAAGTGTTATTCCTTTATAATTATTGCAATCTTTGTGATCGTCCTTTTTATATAGAGGCACAACAATGCCAGTCTGTCATTATTTTGGAGCAGCCCCCAACTTCCAAGCCAACTGACAAACACGATGCAGCCATTGCATTCCACTAATGCCCATGGCTTTCAGCATCTCTGGTCTGATTTCATCAATACCTGCAGCTTTTCCGGACTTTAAATCTTTAACTGCTTTAAAGACGTCCTCCAAGCTCAAGTCTTCAGATGAAGTCACGACCACCTCGGTGTCTTCAGCTAGTGTTTGGGTCGGGTTCAATAGGTTACAAAAGTATTCTCGCCATCTCTGAAGGATGAGATCTTCGTCTTTGATAATGTCACCGTTTACATCTTTAACGGTTCTGACATTCTTTGTTCCTCCTGATCTCAACCTTCGAATGGTCCGCCAGAATATTTTGTTTGCATCCCAAAAATTGACCTCCATCTCTTCCCCGAAGGCTTTGAAAGAATCATCTTTGGCTTTTTTCACTGCCAGTGCTGCCTCTTTTCTTTTCACCAAGTACATTTTTCTGTTGGCTTCGTTCTTATCGCCAATCCATACTTTGAATGCAGCCTTTTTCTCCGAAACAGCCTTCTTCACAGAAGCTGTCCACCATGGAGTTTGAGGCCTGCCATTCAAGTTTCCAATATACTTGGTACCACAGCACTGGACAGCGGAAGCGAGTAGGGCACTTTTGAAAAGCTCCCACTTGGCTTTAACCTCCGATTCTTCGGATACAGGTGCAAGGGTCAAGAATCTATTTTTCAAATCATTGGAAAATTCATTTCTGACGGTTTCTTTGGAGAATTTTTCCCACTTCACCCTCTGGACCTTCCTTGGTCTACGATGAACTTTGAGTGGTTTTCCCATCAACCTGAATTTTCCTATGACCAGGTGGTGGTCGGTCGACATATCAGCTCCTTTCTTTACCCTTACATCCATTACTGAATTTTTCAGGTCGGATGATACCATAATGAAATCTATCATCACTTCTGTGCTGAAGTATCATTATACCATGTATACTCATGCACATCTCTATGTCGATAATAGGTATTCATTATGCACAACCCATTACCTGCATAAAATCTCAGTAATGTTAGTCCATTTTGGTTCAAGGAGTTGACACCCTGCCTACCTATCACCCCCTTCTACTTCTCAGAGTCATCCCTCACGTGTGCGTTGAAATCACCTAGCATGACAATGTTCTCTTCATCAGTTTTTCGGTCAAGTGTATGCTCAAAATCTTCAATAAAAACCTCATATTCATCCTCTTAATTCGGAGCATATACTTGAACGAAATTGATTTTCAATTCCTCCAATTTGACCTTCAAGATACAGCATCTCATTCCACAAGGGACGAAATCAACCACACAGTCAACCAGACGGTTGAATATCAATATTACAACACCCGCCAAGGCTCTTCTACTTGGATCTACTCCAGAAAGGTAGAGTTTATACCTGTTTAGATCAATAGATACTGAACCCTTGGCTTTGGTTGAAAAAACTCCAATTTGTATCTGGAAGCTTCTTCAACCTACTCTTGTTCCTTGCCATTCAGGTTCGTGATATTACAGGTAACGAATTTAAAGTTCCACGCTGTTTGTCCGTTCCCTGCTGACCAAACGATTGCCTGCCTCGAGAGCTTCGGGCTTTCTCTGACATCACTCTAGGACGGATGACCAATCCATCGCTAGTAACGCGGTGTGATGTAGAGTTCGAATCGTCAGAGTAAAGTGAAGTTTCATTGGGAAAATCCATTTTCAGGCTCAGGTCTGACCCCCTCAGGACTGTCGTCCCTAAAGGGGTCTTCGTGAGGATGGCAGTCCGAAGAAGCATGAACATTAGGCACCTTGAAGATTGCCGTGGCTTCACCGCTGCAGCTTTTCCTCAATGTTCTCTCGACTCCTACCGTCGCCTCCGGGATGCCTAGTTCAATTAACGGTTCATTAGCTATGGTCGGGTCCAATAGTGAGTTATACTCACCATCGGCCCAAGGGGTGCATCAAAGTCGGGAGCGGCCACAGCTGCCTGCGCGGCGAGAAAGATGATCCGAAAAATTTGAAATTGAAACATTATATATTTATGAAACTATAACAGGTTGAGGCCTTTTTGAGGTCGTGGGCCTGAATAACTAGGGTATGTGCGGTTTACGCCTTCCCGAACAAACCGAGGTTTTCATCAACCCATTTACAGAACTTTACACTATGTGCAGAGCCCTAGTAGCGGACAGCTCTGTAGAAACAGCGATCAGTCAAGGCTGGCGAGACCCACGACAGCCTAGCTATTTCCCGGTTCGATGGTCACTACCACACTCACGATAAATCTCTTTAATACAATCGTTTCTATCGTTTCCTTATGTAGACAACTTAAATTCGACTTTAAATATAAATATACCCCTGAATGTGATATTTTTAATTCTTAAATTTATAAGACTTATGTATATTCAAAAAAAAAAATTCAATTTTTGATTTCATATATTATTTATATTTTGCTGATTTTCAGTCCATAAGTCCATACATATTTCTTACTTTTTCAGTCCATATAAATTTCGGCTCTGCATATGATTTATTACTTATTTATTTTAAAGTAAACTTATTGCCCATAACCTATAAATTACTAGATTTTTATGGAAAAGTTATAAATTTAAACTAACTTTCATTTATCGGAATAAATGCTATCAACAAAAACTTAAGTCTCGTTAAAACAACTAATATTTAAATATCAAATAAATAAGAAATCAAATGAAGTGTTAGTTTACAAATCGATAAAACAGTTTAATTAAATTCAATTAAAACAAAACTCTGAACTAATCATCGGTTCACAAAAATGGAAGAAAAACCAAGAGTTAGATATCACACAAAAGTTAATGTCGAAGAAAATAAAAAAATGTTTGCAAATTGTATCGGAGTTTATACCGTTGAAGAGGTAATCAAAGTGATTGCGGGAACTCTTGAATCTGTTCTTCACTTAATTGGATATTCTTTGCCTCAAATTCGACGAATTAATAAAGAGTTATCTATTGAGTACTCATATCATCAAAAAACTGAATTCGAGTTATCCTTTTTCTCAAATCAAATATCGGACGAACTAAAGATGGGACGGCCCTCAAGAGCTCATATCGTTGAATATGAAAACCTTTTATATGGAATAATCATAGATAGGGGTATTCCTCAAATTTGTGGTCAAATAAATAGAATAATTCCAAAAATGTTGAGCACTAATCAAACTTCAGTTATATTCCGAGGATTTCATATTAGCCTAAATTATCCGATGGGAGAACCCTTTGAATCTGAAACTCAATTGAAATTAGCTCTTGAAAAGAGTCATTTTGTAATCGTTTCGGAAAAAGGATTTATGTTTGTTATTCCCAATTATCAAATAAATGGACACAAATACGACAATCCGTTAACTCTTGTTTTGGGTATTTTTCAAATAAAATAAAAAAAACTCAATAATAAATCATTTCAGGTCATGGCTTTGTGGCAATCAATGAACCGAATGTCCACTGGATTCGCACAAAACAACATTTGAGAGAAGAATTAAGAGAATCGACACAATTATTGGAAAAACAATCGATTTGCGTCTCTTTTGGTGCCGTTTGTATCGACAATAATGACATAAAAGTCTATGGAATTTGAAGTGTTATAAACATTAAGGATTTAAACGATTTTCCTAAAAATTCGCTTCAAATTAATTAATATATAAATTGTGACATAAATTAGTGACAAAAAAATTATTTGTTTTGGAATTCTTTAGTAAATTAAATGTTAGATTCAATTGCATTCCAAGGATATACTCTATATCTGATTTTTGACGAATAAATCCTTGAAAAACGAGTTCTAAAAAAAAGTAAAAATAATAATATTTTTCATAAATTGATTTATTCGTAAGTTTTGATCTAAAATGTATCCAAAAAATTACATTCGATTCTTAATAATAATATTAATAATTAAATAATCATAGTTTAGGCAGTGATTCGAATAAACCATTGAATACATTGAGTGCTAAGACTTTACAAATCAATTAAAGCCAACAATAATTTTGTTTCGACGCCTTTGACTTTTAATTTACACTTTTTTTTTAGATTATAAATCACTTCGAGTCGTGATTTGAGTTTAAACCAATAGTTCACTCATTTTGCGGACATCAAAGAAGTAATACTTTTAGTAGAAATTTATAACTAAATTAACAAAAAAAATCAAAATAAATCTATTAAACAGTAGTTAAGGCGAAGAATTAAAAAATAGTTTTATTCGATTAAAATAAATATTTAAATGGAAATAATTAAATCAATTATTCAATTAAAGTGTGAAAAATTTCATTAATCAAATGATTGAAATCATTTAAATGATTAAATTTTTGGGAATTTGTGACAAAAAAATTAAATAAAATAAAGTAAAACAAAAACATATCACAAATCAATCGGAAAATTATTTTAAAAGTAAATAATCGAACAGATTTTATGGTAAAAAAAAAACATCTTCTGTGAAAACCGTCTCTGAAATACATTCATTACTAAATTGCACCAAATTTTAGACAATTTTAAAAAAATCTTTTCCTAAAAGACAAGAAAAAAATATAAGAAAAACAATTGCAAAATGAAATAAATCTATTGAATAGTTTTTAAAAAGTTTTGACAATATTTTTGAATAATAGCAGCGATTTGTGAATAGCTTTCACTTATTTTTAGTTTTTTTTGTGAACTTTTGTCACTTTTTATAATTTTTAAAAAACATTTAATTTTTAAAATTATGGCACTTTTTTTTGTTAAACATTTTATCCATAATCTAATGAATAATCCAATAGACGAGAGCACAGAATAATCAGAAATTGATTCCTTATGTTGTAATGCATATCAGTAATGATATAAATATTATACAAGAGTTGCAGCAAATGTTTTAATTAATAAAAAATTATAACAAAAAGTTTCGATGAAAAGACGATTCGAATGATTGAAGAAACGATTAGCAGCCGAACAGATGACGGCTAGTATGCAATCGACGCTTCCTTATATTCTGAGCCCTCGAGTGTGAAAAAGTCTTCGAGTTTCCATTGAAGCGTTTCAAATGTTGGCCTTTTGAACGGATCCTTATGCCAACTCTCCAGCATTATCTCATACAAGGCTTGAGGACAGCCTATAAACAAATTTTCACAAATAATTTATTAAATCAATATTCAAATTAAAGCTAATTTGAGCCAAAGATCCAATCAATGGATTCTATCCCTTACGAACTTTACTTATAATCAAATTATAGGGAAACTGAAAAAGCATTTGAGCGGAACTTATTATTTCAAACAAAAGTTTATATCTTTGGGACAGTTATTGCGACAATCGATAAGAATGATAATGGCTCGACAATTGGGTAATACATAGAATAATGTATACCTGGAGGACATGGCATTCGATAGCCGTGTTCGACCTGATGTAATACTTCTGCATTAGTCATTCCGGGGTAAGGAATGCGACCGTAAGTAACCAATTCCGTCAATAATATACCAAAACTCCAGACATCGGATTTGATACTAAATTTGCTATAATTGGCTGCTTCTGGAGCTGTCCATTTGATGGGAAAACGGGCCCCGACTCGGGCTTCATATTCGTCTTCTTTGATAAGTCGGGCTAAACCAAAGTCAGCGATTTTGACGATATTGTTTTCTCCGACTAATATGTTTCGAGCGGCGAGATCTCTATGAATATAGTTTTGTGACTCTAAGTATGCCATTCCGGCCGCAATTTGTGCCGACATATCAATCAGTTGCGGTAATTTCAATGCCCGTCCCTTTCCCTGCAAATACTCTAAAAGACTTCCGTATTTCATAAGTTCAGTGATTATATAAATGGGTTCTTCGAGAGTGCAGACGGCATAGAGTTGTACCAGTTTTGGATGTCTTAACTTTTTCATTATCTGCGCCTCCGCTAAGAAGTCTTTTGGATCCATTGTTCCTAAAATAGTCAAAGCAATCAATTAATAGAAAAAATCGAAAAATTGATTTATAGATGGAATGCATACCGGGTTTAAGTGTTTTGATGGCCACAGGAGTTGTGTTATTCCACATTCCCTCCCAAACTTCTCCAAATTGTCCCTGACCCAATTTACGGACAAATTTTAAGGAGGATCTATCGATTTCCCACTGATCTCTAGTGTTGTGTGACAGACCACTAGTGGTTGGCTTTTCGACCTGAACACAGGCTTTGCGCAAATTAACGCAAAGTCCATCAGCGTCTTTGCTATAGTGATCGACCAGTTCTTGTAATGTTCTGAAAGGTGTTCGTCTGGCAATGAAGAATCCACCCTCGTCCAATTGACGAATGCGGTAGTGCTTAACAGTGTCGCCGTCACGAACTGATAGCGAGTAATCATTACGTCGCGACTCACTGTCTCTGATGAGAAAAGCACCATGCTCGTTTTCTGCTAATAGTAACTTCTTCTCGGCCTCAACCCTTTTGATTTTACCGAAATACCACCTGAAATGTCGACCAATCAATAAATCATTTGTTTTTCAAATTAATTTTTTGTCAAAAACTAAAAAAACAAAATAAAAAATCGATTCATGCGATCGGAAGTGTTATGTAATCGCAACTCAAATACTGTGTTTGAGAACAACTTTTGAATTAGAAATGAATTTTTGGCAAAAAAGCGATCGATATTATGGAAAACTAATGACAAATATTTGGACTACACTTTGGAAGAAAACCATTGTATGAATCGGTTTCAACGAAACATAATTCCCAGAAATCTATTGCACTAACTTTTCTCTAACCAATCGATAATTAAATGCAAACCTAAAAACATAACAAATGATATCAAAACAAAAGGGAAATGATTTCAGAGAAATAGGAATCAAATAATTAGAAAAAATTTCAAATAAAAACATATGAAATGCATTCCATTCGCTAATTGAGCCCAAAAGTCAATATTCAAATGTAGACTAAAAAAACAAAACCTTATAACAAATGGAAATACAGTGAAAATATGCACAAAAAAATTAATTCAAAACTAATTATCTCGAAATGAGTGGACTCTTAAATGAAAACAAAAAAAACAGTTAAAAAAAGAGGAACACATTTAATGGTTAATAAAATTAGAGAGAATTACAGATAATTTTCTGGTCGTAATGATGAGGCACTTGAAGATAAAGCTTGCGATGAATTTCGCTTCAAAATACAGTCTAGACTTCGGATCCAACTATTGTTAGAATTGTTAGTTGTATTAGTATTACAAAAGTGGTGACATTTGTGATGAGCACTACTATTACTACTAATGTCATGCATTTGTCGGCCAAACACAACGAAAATCAAATGGTTTTAAATAAAATGAATTTTAAAGTAAAGTGTTTTAAAATGAGAGTTGACTTCAAAACTGTTTGCGAACTCAAATTGAAGACCAGAAGTAAAGCCATAAATAAAACATAGAAAAGACTTATTTCGTAAAACAAAAATATTAAACTCTTTTGAACTTCAATTTTGAAACAACGCTTTGGAATAATTAATAAAAACAACAATAAATAGTACTAGGTTAACTTTCAAGAATAATTTATCACCAAAAACTAAAAACAGTGATATTTTCAAAATGAAAACAACGAAAAAAGTATTGAATTACAAGAAGTGAGAGACAAAAAACTACTGAATCGATAATAACTTTGGAGACACAAACGAAGATATTAGAGAACAAATGCTTTACTATTTCATAAAAGGACAGCACAAGTGGGGTAGAACTTAGACAAGACTTAATTGTATGCAACCGACCGTAAGATTACTTGTTTTTAGTCTTAAAATACAGTATCAGAATATTAACACAACCGGTGAGAGAAAGACAGTTACAAAAATGCATTAAATTTTAATACTTTTTCAGACAATATATGCATAGACTCTAAAATTGTGGAAATTGACATAACATTTACACTAAAATTAGACACAATTCTCATTGAATTTAGAGAAAGATGTGATAAAAACATTTAATATTACAGGAAATGAATAAATAATAATCAATGGTTATGTCAACGACAGGTTAGTGGTGGCCGTTGGGCTCAAACCGACACATCATTTACATAAATATTGATAACATTGAACTTTGACCTCAAATCCAATGAAAAAACACATTTGATTAAAACATTATATAAAGAGTGGCTTTTCATTAATAGAACATTCATTCAATTCATTTGAATTTAATAAAACTGATAACCAAATGATTAAAAAATGCCTCAAAAGAATAAAACCCAATAAAAGTTTTTCTTTGAGTATCGATTGAACCCAAAGATATGTCTTCTATTGTAGCCGATAGTCATGTAATTATTAGATCTTTTTTTCATATTCTTAACATTTTGAACAGTTTTACAGCAAATCAATGTTAGCCGAGAGGAGTCTTATCTGAAGTTTCAGCAAATATTTAATCAGAGCTCAAATCGAGAGAAAGACAAGACATTGAATTCAATTATTCGTTTGGATTTTATGTGAGAAACAAATTATTTGATCACGAATTAGATGTTTTCATTGAATACTATTTGAAGACAAGACTTAAAGTTTCAAATTTAGTTAACATGAGATGAGATTCAAAAATAAGATACAGACATACATTTGCAATACATTTACAGAATAAAGTTTATATTAAATGCAAATTATCTATAAATTACTGAAACATTTTCTCATAATAAGTAAGAGAACAATAAAAACGAGTCTTTCTTTACTTTTTTTTATTGCTCTGAGATATAGATTAAAGACATATCCATTACTGCATTCATTATTTTATAAACTTTATTAAAATGGATTGTATTTCAATTACTATTATTTCATTTCATTTTATTTTATTATTTTATTCAGAACTAAATAATTATTAATTTAAAAAAAAACCATTTGATAGCTATAACTGAAATACAAGAAACGGGAGATTATACTCACAAATTGATTGCAAAACATAACTAAAACACTAAAACATTTAAAAATCTCATGAAAAACAAATTTTAAAACAATTCCAAAAATGAGTAAATTATAGATAAAATGATAAACAAAAAGTGAATTTAGAAATAAAAAGATAAGTTTATTTGAAAAATTCATGAGTTTTGATATTAAAATTAATGATTTGTTTGAAGAAAGTATGAAATAATGCAAACAATTTTTAGGTTAAAATAAATTAGAAAAAAAAACCGAAAATATTTAAAAAGAAGAATCATTTGAATTCATTATTTTAATGACAATTTTTATAATGACTTCGGATTCACCGCAAAAATATTTCCTTAATTTAAGAAAATTTACTGAAAAAACTGCTAAACATTAAAAAAAAGAAAATGAATAAAAAATAGACCCAAATATTTATTCAAATCATAAAATTCACTTAAAATTATACGACAGAAGAAGTGGGTATAAACTTAAAGATTTCCTACAATTAGTTAAAGGAATAGAAAGTGAGAAAAGATTATGAAAACAATAATATTTATTACAAAAAACTTATTGAAAATGCTTTCAATTGTAGACTTATTCAAAAGAAAGTAAACAATATGTATATGAACTGATTGACACCCGAATAAAAACCACTGAATATATAATTTAAGTTAAATCTAAGCCCTATTTCTTTAATAAGTTTTTCCTTCGAAATCAATCATAAAGTAGTTATGGATTTAAAGAGAAAATAATAAAACTCTTAAAAATTCACGGATTTATGATTTCGAAAAAGTAGTGCCGAAACGATTAAAACCAAATAAAATAAATCAATAAAAAGAATTTTAAATCGATTTAATTCGCTATTAATTATTTGATTTGACTTGAGTTCAATCGAGGGAAAAGTTATACGAATTTCAGAATAGGAAAAGATTTACAATAATAAAGAAAATCGAATTTAATGACAAAAATAAAAAACGTGAGAATAGTTTCACCCAAAAAATAGGCAAAAAAACAGTTTGACAACAAAAGCCTTGAAATATAATGTCTTAATTGGATAAAAAATGAAATATATTTGAGTTAATAATAAGTTTAACAAACACTTGTAAAAAAGGGTTGAGAATAAAGAACTTACTCTTTAACACTCAATTTAATCCATTAATTAATAATTGAGTGTAACTGAAAAAAGGCATTGAATTGCATTGAAATGTAATTAT
>JAQFZL010001095.1:0-11584 GCA_034695685.1 Galumna lanceata
ATCTGACATAGCAAAAGATTTCAACTCTAGAGGGTAAAAGGGAGGGGTATTTTGATATCGACTCTAAAGGTATTTTGGGGAAAAAAAAACCTTAAAATGGCTTAAAATGAAGTTTTTCGTTGTTTATGGTTAAGAAAAATGATTTATTTAGACTAATTCTGATGCAAATAAACTCAACTTAAGAACAAAAATTGATTAAAAAATTAATTATATGAATTATAACTTATAATTTATAAGCTATAATATATTTTCAATTTTTTAGTCCATTTTGTTCTTAAGTTACTATCGATAGTTGAAAAATATCTTCAAAATAATCCATTTTAGCTTTAAATTAACTAAAAATCTCAAAAATAAGAATTTTGTTGAAGAATCATAAATTTTAAACAAAACTTTGTAAATCAGAACCGGCTCCTGGGAGAGGGGGTACCTCAGCGCTCATTCTAGGGAATATTTTGCCAATTTTTCGATTCTAGGGGGTATTATGGAAGTTTTGCTATTTCAGTTATTATTAATATTTCATTCAATTGTTCATTGTTTCATAAGGAGCTAATTAAGAGTAAATCATCAAGTTCATTAGAGACATTAAGTGTGAGATATTAAAAAATTATTTGAATGAATCATAAATTAATTATAATGAATCATAAATATCAGTAAACAGAATTTGAGAGTAAAGGTCTTAATTATAAGATATAAAAATTTAATTATCACTAAAAGCGGTCACTCGTTAGCCCCAAAATTCAATTTCCCTAAAAACTTATTTTTAAATATTTTAATAAAATTTTTTTAATTCAATTTCATAATTTAATTATTCATTAATATATTATATTCTTATTAAATTTATTAGATAATATAATTTTAGAAATAGGTTTATATGAAAATTGAATTTTGGGGTTAACGATATTGGGGCTAATGAATACTGGGGCTAACGATATAGACCCCACTAAAAGTGTGGTTTTAGGTGTATTTATTTTTGAACTTTGCCAGATAATGCTTATAAAACTAACATAAATTATTAATGGAAAGTTCACCGCAATATTCAAAGTTGAGAAAACATACATTTGTTCGATCATATTAGTTATCTGAAACCTTTAAGGCAAATTTTGAACAGGATCAAAACACCTGTGCACCAATTGTCAGCTTTAATCAAGAACTTACTGTATTATATTATATTTGGACCAAAAATATATTGTTTCAAAATATTCATTAATAATTGATTTTGTTTTCCAATATTATATCTAATATTCATTGCATATAATAATAGGAGAATAAAATCGAAGACAATTTAAATAATAAAGACATCATATAATTGTCAAAACATTACTAATATTATTGCTCTGAATAGGAATAGCAAACAAAGTTTGAAAAATAAAAGTACCATAAACAGAGGTGGAGTACATATTCTAATGTTTAATTTATTAAATTTATTTCTAATAACTCAAAGAATACATTTTCAAAGCAATATTGAGTTCAAACCCAAAGTTATTATTAGTGACGGAGTGTTTGTATTTTCATTTCAATGGTTTCAAAATACTTTTTGAGGTTTTACTGTAATTTTTGATCAAAATATGAGAAAAACACTTTTCTTGTCTTTAAAATAAAGTTTCACGAAATTGAAATTTCTTGAAAGTGAAAAATTGAAATTGAGCAAGAGCAAACATGTGGAAAAATCATATTAGACCAATTCCATTATAAACATATTCGTGTTAAACTTGATAGATACTTTTTAAAATATACAATAAAAAGTTTTATAATTAAATTTTTTTTGGTTTAAAATTTTTCAATTTCACTGAAAAGTATAATATATTTGAAAACTAAAGAATTTAATATTAATAAGAAATAATGTTTTCTTCCGAAAAATTAGTTAAAATCACGCAAACCGTCGCTGAATAATGTTTTATATGAAGACTCAAATGTCTGGAAAAATGTTGTTTTTAGTAAACACTTAGGAATGATCTAAAGAGAGATTTCGTGCCTTATTTTATTACTCCCCAAAGATTTTAAGATAAAATGACCGCACATGCAATCAGGAGATGGACTGATGTTTAGGTGGAGGTGAGGATGTGTTTAGAATAGAGAAAAATGCTCTTCTATTGAAGTTTGGCATAAAAGTATGAGCTCTCCCGAGACTATATCACTGTTGAGTACATATAAGATATAAATTTATGGCAATGAGATCCCAATAACAGAACATAGCAACCGATGCAACCAAAAACATACAAACACTTTCAGTAACTAACCTAAGCTACAGATCGTTAATATCACCGAAACAACACATATTATGATTATCTGTTCCGCTTCTCTTTCTCTCACTCTCTCTCTCTCTCTCACAATATCAAAGAGTAGTATTTCTAACGATAATTGATATTCAAAGCTTCAAATAAGAAAACTCTTCGTTTGGGTTAAAAGAAGAATCGATTGGAGACTATCTGTCATAAGTAAACTCAACGGTTCTGTCGCTCAAAATATTGGAAAAAGCAATTAGAATAGAATACTCTATGGGTTTGGGTTAGTGTTAGGCAGACCCTAACGAAGACAATGAAGTTTAACATAACATTTATGGAGTGACACAATCGAGATGTTAAGAACGCTCTTAGAAAAGCTCTAATCTTAATGAATGAGTTGTTCCCCGAAATATGTGATCATTAAATAACAAGTTTTCTAAATAATCAAAATTCTTGTATTTTCTAAACTAACAAATGATTAAAAATTTAAATTATTTGAACAACACTTTCATTATATTCTGGAATTCCTCTCAAATGATTTTAAATACATTAATAAAAATTTAAAGAATTCTCATTACATCAAAACATTTGTATTTCTGTGAAAAACAAAAATTCAATTTGTTTTGAGTAGAAAATTATATGAAACCAAAAAATATAAAAACTTAATAATAATAATAACTTCTATTGACTTATTGGAAAAGTTTTAGATTTAGTATTTGTTTTAAAATATAGAATCAAAAGCACAGAAAGAGGGCTAACGGTATAGAATGAGCTCTAATATATAATAACATATATTTGTCTTAGTTTTCGAGTTAAGTCAAGCCTTACATGATTTATGTCTTGTGTTGACATTTTATAAATTGAAAATTTTACATAAGATATACTCACAATATTTGTTTTCCGAGTCTTTATTTAATTAAATTCGAGTACAAATGTATCTGAAATTTGTCTAAAATTTCAAAACTTTTATTTAAAATTTATTCGTATTTTATTGCAAACTCTGATTGAAATGTTATTCAATTGAGTGATATTGTCTTCAAAAAGCATTTAAATTAAAAGCCACTGAATAGGAGTGAAAACATATATAAAATGAATGATTGTGTTCTCTGATAAGAATCATATGCTTTCCCTTAATTTATAGTTTCTGTTGAAAAGGTTTTAATGGATGGAAAGTTTCAGCAAATGAAACCTTTGGTAAAAATTTCAATGAAAAACATTGATTGAGACTTTATTTTCATAAATTTGACTAACATTTAATAAAAGTGACAATCAGTTGCTTCCAAACTCTGCAAAAATTCAGTAAAAGCCATAAATTAATATACAGTATATAAATGATTGAATACACTTTTTTAATAATAATATATTTGACGTCAATTTACAAAATAAATATTAAAAAGATGTGCTATTCTTTTCATTATATACATTAAAATTGTATCATAACATCAATAGAGTTAAACATTTTGATAATATTTTGTTATTCATTATTATATAATAATATATTGTATAATAAATATTTTTTGTTGTATATGTCTTTTACAATAGATTTAAGTACAATAACCGCACACAACATAATCATAGAAATTCTCAAAATTCTTTATATATTTTATAAAAAGCGAATGAATTAATAGTAGAGTTTTGTGTATATTATTATTGTTGTTGTTGTCGGCTGTGTTCAAGAGATCGGTGTTGAGAACAGAATAAATTGTATGCCTTTATATGCCATATAACCCATATTTCAACACAATATTTGATTATTTTGTTGGACTCTTTTCAAAGGGAAAGGCAACGAATCCGTTACATATATTCTCCTTTTTTTAGTCAAAAAGTTTTTGTGTTTAATATTCTTTAGGTTTTGAGAAAAGAGAAGAGAATTATGTGATTCTGTAATAACTTTAAGAGCGAAAGTGCTTTCATATATTTATTCGGTATTTATTTTATATATGAAAGTAATATTCGTGTCCTCCACTCAGTCCTCCACTCAGTCTTCTACTGAGTCTCTCCTCAAAACACTATTATAAAGGAGAGAAGAGAAGAGACGATAATTTTGTTGGCGTTATATTGTGTGTGACTTACATTACAACGAATTTATTAGAACTGAATTTATGTTACACTTTAATTGTAGGAAATATTTTTCAATAGAAAAACCGGAATCTCTTTTGACATTATGACCGATCGTTAAAAGAAAAATTATTTCTCTTTTCTTCTTCTTGTGTCCAATAAGTTGTTTATCTCTTTTCTGTGGAATTTCTTTTATCTGTTTGTTTGGCCATCGATTATGTGTTTTTTGAATTCTTTACTCTTTGTATGTGAGAAATGAGATCAATGTTTTCGTTTGTCAAACATAACATCAAAAACTTCTGATTCACTTGTTTTGAACAAATGATTTATACCGAGCTTTTAGTAAACAACGAATAACTTCTAAATCTCGTACCGATTGAACCGCTTTTGAATCAAACAAATTGAATATTTGAAAAATTTCGACTTTCCGTTCATTAGACCGAAATCCATATCATTTGGAAATATAACTTCTTTTCATTTGACTTCTCTTTCCATCTAATAATCAAATCATATCTTTCATCAAAAAAAAAAATCAAAAAAGTTTTTGTATGTAAACAGAAGTACACAAACTTTCATACAATAAATAGTTTGCTTTCAGAATAACTTATAAATGAATCCCATTTTTATTGAATTTGATTTAAGTGAAAGTTTTATTCAGGAATAGAAGTCATTATCGTTGGAATCAATGAAAATATTTATGCTTTTAATGAGAAATAAATCTATTGGCGGTAAACATACCATGAAATCCAAAATAAACTAAGAATAAGAACTAAAAATCAATATTAAAGACAATTTTCAAATATTAAAAGTATAGTTAACTTCAAATAATATTTAAATTTGATTTTTAATTAAAATTTATGATAAATTATTCAATACTTTAATGCAAAACGGATTCAAATTTCATAAAATTCAGAGAATTTGATGTTATTTAACGAATAAAGTTTTGTCACAAATAACAAGAAATGAGAGTAAATATGGTTTTATATGACATAAATTACTAATTTTTGTATAATTTTTAATCAAAAGTTGGATTTTTTTACAAAAGTTAATCGAAATGTGAAGAGTTGTACAACAATTTCAAAAATATTAGTTTTTGATTAATCGTCAGATTCTTAAGGAATAGAATGAAAATCATAAGATTTGTGGTAAATAAAGATTATCTGGTTATACCGATTTTGATGGAAAGCAATCGAAGGCTAAATCATGTTTGTTATCAATTAATTTGAAAATTAATTTGTTTGGTTGACATCTATCGAAGCGTTACTTAATATAATCTCTTATATAAGAAATATTGATGGCATTGATAGCACCGCACAAAAGCTCGTTTCTCAATAACAGGAATAACAGTTGCCTTTAGATAGTGTCGGACTTGACTTATATTAGGCTATATCTGTCCACTACTGAATGGTTTAACTCTGGTTAGTATTGTCTTACGTTTTTTGTCTTCGATTCTGGAATAAGAATCTGAAGCAATCAATAAAAGGCACTTCGAAAAGACAGAAACACCAAAAATAAGTCATTTTCTTTACCATCTTTTTTACACCGATTGGACACAATTCTGCTCTGATTTCTCTTCATTTACTATATCTTTACTGAAGTCATTCATTCATTCATTTATTTTGTTTTCTTTTTCCAGTCTTTTATTTACAACTTCTGACTCTTTGATCCATTTATTCACAAATAGAAGACAACGACAATCATTTGAGCAATTATTTTGATAAAACACCAGCACTGGTGGCGACAAAGGCTATACAATAGCTGTGAGCACTTTCACCACTGTTTGTGAGAACTTTGTCTTTAATGGTTAATATAAATCTTTCAAAATTAGAAGACATTGTTGTGATAGTGCGGCACAAATGAACGCGTTATCTCTAAAGGCATTCCGTTGTCTGTGTATTGGATTTGATGACAGTCTTGAATCGAACGGAAGTTCAATTCGCTGCCCAAACGCGGATATTCGGGATATTCCCCATAATCTGATTCGTGTTGATTGTATCGACTATTGTTTGAGCTGTGATTAGATTGACTCAGTCTTAGACGTCGTCTATCGTTCAAACGATAGATTGCAGTTACTATTAAAATGACTAAAACACAAAATATCAACAAAAGTCCAAATGAGACGACGTATAGCGTCGGAAACTTATTACAAAACTGAGGATTTTCGTCAAAACTAGAGGGACAGTGAGGTATACCATCACAGACGAGCTCATCATTAATACAAGCGTTAATCTCTGGACACTCGACTTTGCAATTAATATTTCTCATAGTTTTTCCGGTTTGTGTTCTCAGAAAAGGTTTAGTGACTTCGAGCCAACGCATACTAAACGATCCCAACTCTTGTGCTATGATTTCAATGAATATTCTGACCTCAAAATAATTATTGTAGATATCATTCCGAGAAAATGTTGAAAATGAATCGCTTTCGTTATACCACGAAGAAGAGAACAGATCAAACTCTTCTAAATCATTATCAACACTGGGAGGACTTTTTGTCTTAGATGTGCAGACAGTAGCTATTGAGCGTCTGGGCTCACCCGCATAGACTACAAATCGATTACCAGTCAGACATTCTTCACTTCTATTGTGAGAATGAATAAACAAAAACATAAATATTTGTCCTTAAAATCAATAAAATGGTAAAAATATGATAAATTCGCCGCAAAAATATAATTCCAAAAATTGTTTGGAAAAAACAAAATCCACGGATTCTTTTAACTCAATTCATAGTCCGCTCGCATTTGTTTTGAACAAAAATCTCATAAATAAAAAGAAAAGGTTTTAACGGAAAATAGTTGTTATGATTGAAGACATTGAAAAAACTAAGAAAAATAGTAAAACATGTGTTAAATCAATAGTTAGGCCACAAAACAATTTAGAAAACGATTATCGCTTTAATAAATGATTGAAGAATAAGATCTGAAAACTTGAAAACTCACTCAGTGTTCGCCAAATGGCCTTTAAATTTGAGGAACAAATGTTTGCCAAACGCGGCCTCAATAATCCATCTGCACTTAAGGGGTCCGTCACGTATGAAATTATAATTTTTAGGCACAGAATAAAGAATTTCCCCCTCACTTCCATTCCGTCTCTGAACCAGACCTCCCGAATTACAATCAAATGCCGGCAAAAATTCAAAAGTTGAGTCAAAGCCATAATCATTGAAGTCTTCAAAAGGAGACATTCGAGTGACCGAAAAGTTGAGCACAACATCTGATGATATCATATCAAACGTAATAGTGTTGGACGGGCTCTTCCCGTTGCCATTAGACGATGTGTGCGTTTGGCTCTGACTTTGGATCATAACATTACACAGACAACCGACTTGAATGGGTTGGGAGGATATACTGTCATAAACTGTCAAAAGAGCCACTTTTGGTCTGTTATTATTATTATTACTATTTTTATTGAAGACACGGCACTCGTATTGATTAGTCAATGGATCAAAAACTTGTTCACAAGACAACGACTGCATTCTAATCGCGTGAAAAACAATTCTGAGTCTCTGTCTGTCAGTCCCTTTTAGATAATAACTGCACGAAATGTTTTCTCTGCCGCCTCTCCCATAATAGAACAGATTCTTAGGAGAACTAATTCCTCCTTTTAAATACTTTCCATCACTTTTGATAAGTCTATCACACAATTTATCTTCGATTTGGTCTCCCATTTGATGGGTGTCTATAAATTCAAAACGTGCGGCAAAGAATGCCCGCCGAACGTAAAAGTCATAGTGTTTGTAATACTCCTGTTTTATAATTAGTTCAGAACCACTGGAAAGATAGCTTTCTGTAGGATATGTACAGGGGTTTAGAGGCAAATAATGGTTAGCATCTGCGGCGCGACCGCATATTTTTGGAGAAGTCTTTTCACAAAAACTGTACAATTTTTGTTTCTGTTGTGAGTAATGCACTTGAATTGTGTCATTAAGTCTATGATGTGTTGGAAAAGAGTCATACATTTCAAGTCTGCTCACATCACATAACTCTTCAGAAGACCAGTGATGTCTGTCCTGAACAAAATATGATAAAAAGTAGAGCCAAATGCGATCCTCACTATTAGTCGACACTAATCTGAAAGTACACGAAGTGTTGGCCGGAATCGAGTGCTTTGGGGTCTCAATGAGACCACTCCTGACTTTAGAGCCGTCATATATGAAATCACAGACACCGATTCGCTCACCAGATAGGGCTGAGTCGTGCACTTTCACTAATTTGACCGCAACGTTAAGCTCTAATCTGGAATTGTAGAGGATTTGATTGGCAGCACTGCTCAACACTACCAGCATTTCCGGACGACTCGTCACTATTGAAGGCAAAACTCCAGAACCACAAAACTCGATAAGTACTGGAGATTCAGTGGTAGAGCCGTCATAAATACGAACCACATCTAAAGGACAGTCAGATTGAAGTGATGTTGACGTCAAGTGATCACTCGATGAAGAACTGGTCGTAGAACCGGTATATAAGGATATCTTGTATTCGTTGTTCTGAACATCAAATAATTAATTGGAAAAAATGTCAATCAATAGTTAATCCATACAAACGTATATCTAATTTACTGACAAACCTGTGAGACAACAATCCTAGCTCTATACCCAGGAGGAACTGGTGCGTAGTGTCTGACCAAATACTTGCAACTTATATTTCTATTATAGAAGCCAGGCCAATTAGGACTTCTAATTTTACATTTCTTATTAGCAGAGCAGTCATCAAATATATGATCGCAATAACTATTATCGACTTTAGTTCCCAACTCGAAGGGATCGCCTAAAATGTTATACAAAAAAAATATTTGTTTAATAACTCATTTCAAAAGTCCATCAATTTTTTAGGCGTTTAATATCTAAAACATTTAGAATTTTGTCGCTTCTATTGCTTTTGATGTCATAAATTTTAGATAAAAATAAATTAATAAACAAAAACTATATTACATTTTCATCGCAAAACTAGTCATTTATTCATTAGTGAGAGTGAAGTCCTTTTTTTTGGCAACAAATTATTGATGCGTTTCGTTAATTTAGTCTAATTAAGGACACAAAACAAAAGAGAAATCAATTAATGACTTACTCGGAGGCCCGAAACGAGTGATCGCCGGTCGCGACGGCAAAAATTTATAAGTCAGGAATAGACTAAAGGAATGGACGACAACTGATGCACGACTCGGAACGAACAGAATTAAACTAACGTTATTCCTTTCACTGAAATAAGTGGCGCTCCGGACCTAAAATATAAGACAAATTGGATAAGAAATCAATAAATGCGTTCAACGAAAAGCCTCTTAAATAGTATAGCAGTCTCTTAACGACTAATTTTAAGTTTTTCTTCAATTCAATACTTACAGACATTTGGCCACAAAATCTTCCGAATTGAGGAGTGGATGAGCCAGGAGTGGGTACACTCTTTTTCAACTTATTAGCCATTTCTTCGTCATCGTCTGTTGAGTGTCTATAATCAGAATTGTATTTATGTTTTCGTATTTCTTTAAAAATTGACGTCTGCGGCAAATATCCACTGTTTTGTTGAATGCTTTCTCCTCTTGAAGTGATTGCGTTGTTCTGTTCCTCTATTATTACATGACCTGAATAACAGCCCGCACTTTGGTTTCTAATCAAATCAAAATTGAATCAAATAATAGTGAAACAAATGATTATCAATGATATCGATCTCAAGTTAGGCAAAAAACAAACGATAATTCAATTTCTCATTTAATCGATAAAAAGCATTTCGCTATCTATTGATGTTTTTATGTCTATTTACTTCCCGTAAACTTTAACGACAAGAAAAAAGAGAAAAAATCAAAAATTTTTGCGACGAAAAAAATGTTTGGATTAGGTTTATGTTAGGTTTCAATTTAAGTTTGAAATCAACTATTTTTTATCTTAACTTCTTTTCCAATGCTATAAATATCTCAATTCCTTTAAAGTGTTGTACGAAAAGGAAAAATAAAAAATTAAAGCAGACATTCGGTGATAGCACTCGAGTCACTCGTTTCGTACACTTTTCACACATTTCTAACTTATATTTTTTTCAAACTTTTTTCTCTTCTTCACTACAAATAGCGTTTTCACAGTTTTCTAGAGTGATATGAAAATAATAAAAAAGGCTCGAAATCCTTTGGATTGTCAGATATATGTGTTAGGAATATATCCCACATTTAAATCTTATTCCCAAAAAGAATTCTAATAACAATATTTGTGTTATATTTCAAATGCAAATCCGATCGTTAAATGAAATGAAAACACTTATAGAATGAGGACTTAATCGCATCAAAATTATTATTTGAGAGTCCTTTGATTACATCAAACTTATAAAAAAGATTAGAAGAACTTATAATCGATTATTTAATCTTTTGTTATAATATTTACTATAAAAAACTCTTTCGGGAAATTCAAACAATTTTTCATTATTAATAAAAGAGTGAACTAAAAAAAATTGAAATTAATTAGAAGACATTTTTATCTTAAAACCTATTCTTTGGATAAAATTATTTTTGAGTCATTGAAGGCAAGAATACTTTAATATATCATTTTGTCATTTTCTAAAGACTTCATTTTGAAATTAGCGAAATAAAAAAATAGTTTAGATAAGAGTTTACGCCTAAACCCATTGAGGCTCAAAATGAATTAAATTCAGAGCTTTACGTCTCTTATATATAACTGATATAATCAGAATCGGATTAATTTCATTGAAGTTCGTCGACTGTACTCTTATATCGCAAACTGTTCTTTCATTGCATTCTTTTGATGGAAAACATTGCAAACATTGCGCCAATCAATTAAATATTGACTCAAATCCAGTAGACTCTACTCCAGCTCAGATGACTGGGCCTTACATTTCAAGCTTAGACTTGAAGTAATCCAAAAATTTGTTTCCCATTCACACAAGAATTGATTTTCAAAAACGTCTGATAAGTTTTTTTTAAACAGAAAAGACTACAAAACAATTTTCACGATTTTTATGATTTACTCAAAATACTCTTAGACTGACTTCAAAAGAACTAATAAATTATGAAATTCTTCCTTAAAATATCTTTTTATAAATGATTGTTATTCTGAGTTTCACTCATATAATAGAAATGTTTGAAAAATAAATTCAATTAAAATATTCGATGAATAAATCAAAAGTTAACTGAAAGACCCAAAGATGACATTCATTACATTCAAATAAAGACTTTGCTTTCAAATTAAATTTGTTGAAACTTTTGCTCTGTTAGTAAAAACCTGAGATGGCAAAAGGTCTCGATTCTAGGAGGGTTTAAGGGGTTTTTATCTCGACTCTAGGGGGGGGGGTATTTTGAGACAGCCTTAA
>JAQFZL010001096.1:0-11581 GCA_034695685.1 Galumna lanceata
TTATTATTGATTAGAAAATTTCTAAAGAAATTCTTTGAAAATATTTTTTATTCAATTCAAACAAAAAACAATTGTTTGATAAAAATTATTATTCGATTAAATGAAATACAATTATGAAAACATAAACATATGTTTAAAGAATAGTAGTTATGCCGCAGTTATTCAATTAAACAAATAAAACAAATAATGAAATATTATTAGCGAATAATCAATAATTCAGTGGAAATGACATTGAATTTCGTCTCAAATAATAAAATACAGTTAATAATTGTCGAAAGGAATGAACAGTTTTTGTAACTAAGAGTACAAACAGTGATTTCAATCGAGAAATAATAAAAAAGTAAATAAACTAATAATAAGAATATTTAGTTTTAGTTAAAAGTATATATAATTGAAATAATTTGAACCGAAGGCTTAATCTCATGATATAAGAGAAAAGGGGTTCAGAAATAATTTGATTAATAGTTTGAAATTTTGTGCGAATCAGAAGTTCATAAGAAATTCATAAAAAACAGAATTTCTGTAATAATTTAAAAAACGATAATATAATATAATATATAATTCTCATGAAAAGAGCGGCAAAAACTAATTTAAATTAACATATGTTTTGGTCGTAAAGAGTGATGACAAGAGCGCACCACAAACAGGTCCGAACCGCACGAATGCTTGACAACAATTGTCGCATAATTTCGCAAAACTGACCGATGAATGACTCTTCGGGTAAACCAATGGCTTCGGTGTTTGTGGCGTTTCTTTGATTTTCGATTTTTCTCTTCATTTGCAAATCGCGAATCACTTCATACCACTTATGAATGGAATTGTGGATGAGTTCAGTCAATTCCCGTCCCTTCAATTGTTCCATTTTGGCCACTATTGTAATGACTTTTGCGTGTTCTCTACTCATGTCTGTAATAATTCTGTCCATTTTTGATGCGTTTTGGGGTAGTTTTTGTATCGGAATATTGTTAGCACTCGATATCTTGTGTCCGACAAATGCCTGAATGAGTTCACATTCGATCTAAAATATAAATCAAATGAAATCAAATGATTATAAGTTATGTTTCAAACCTTTTTGCGCTCTTTTTCCAAATGTTTGAACTGTTCATAACTTTTCTCCAAATAATAGTTGAGTTTATTTAAGGGTTGGACTAAATTTTGACTCGAATTTCGGGCCCGAATTGATCTCAAATGACGTCCATTCAATTGATTGACTTCTGTTGACAACTGTGTCTGGGATTCCATCGGTGGTGTCATCCCTGGAAATGTTGTCTTTTGATTGTAAGGCATAGCCATTGATTTGGAGACCATTACTGAGTTAACCACTGATTGATTAGAATTCATTTGACCGGCGATTGGGTTTTGAACCGATTGAGAGCTCGGATTCAGTGGTAATATCTTTTTGATGGAATCGCTCAACGAATTAGTCATTGGATTTGTGAAACCATTCATCAAAATATTGTTTTGTTGTTCAGAGACTCGACTATTGAGTGATTGAATGAATTGATTGGAGGACCGAATCGGAGGTAAAGACTTGATTTCATTATAATTCAATGAAGACATAACTTCCGGAGTTGTCATCATTTGAAATGAATTTGGATTATAAGTGGTTTGAAGTGTTTGTCCGCCAATTAATGCATTGAATCCATTGTTTTTCATACCATTTGCTGTCAGAGACGACACTTCACTCATATTTCTGGAATCACTTCTGAAATCTCCACAATTGAAGGCATTGTTGGTGTGGTTTAGAGACATATTCTCTGTAATAAACGGATTAATTGATTGACTTTTAATCAGAGTTTGATTGTAATCAAATCGCAGATTATTTTTGTTGTTTGAAATCAAACCGTCGATCATTTGATTGATTTCATGGCTTCCGTTCAATGAAAGATCCGCTGAAGAGTAAGAGTGTCCCTCATTTAGTCCACACCTGACATAACTATCGCTTATATCATTGAAAGTCGAAGTAACGGATCCATTGTTTGACACGATTTTATTAACGCCTGAAAACATTAAAAGATATCAATTATTCTGAATTAAATTCATTTCATTAAAAATTAATTAAAGTTTACATAAGTTTTGGGAATAATTCAAAGGATTCCAACTTTTATTTAAATTATTTTCAGCCATTTTTTAGTCTTAATTGGCTTAAGAGACGTCTTATCGTCTGTAGTCAAGCGTTTCACTCTTTTACTCTTTTTTCGATATATTTTTTTACTTTCAATTCAATTGAAATTCTTTTTTCTCTTCAAATCATCTTTTATTCAAATTTATTATAAATTTCTTTTTCATAAAATATTAGCTCATTTATATTCAAAATTTTGGTACTTTTAAACACATAATATTCTATGAAAAGTATATGAAATACTATAATAAAAAATACCATCTCTTCAATAATAGATACATTAATTGAATATATTTGAATTTAAAGAATATTTAATGAAAGCAATGAATGCTTTAATTACTTGAAAATAATTTTTATAATTTAGGAAAGAATTTATTAATAAATTGTCTAAAAATCAATAAAAATTACAAAAAATTATATGAATTAAATTTTACTCTCAATTTAATAAAAGTTTATTTTCTATTAAATCGTTTTCAAAGAAAACTTTTTCAATAAAATAAAAAATAAACTCTAATTCATTAAACTTTTTAATCATTAAAAATGTGTTTTAAAAGTATTTTGAATTCTTTCGTATATTTTTCATTAATTAATTAATTAGATTATAATATAAGAGGGAAAGTGTTAAGAATTTTTATTCTTTTTTTAGAATTAAAAATAAAATTAAATGAAAAGAGAAATGAATTAAGAAATTGAAGTAAATTTTGATAATTTAATTGATGACCAAAACTTGTCAATTGATTTCATTTCAATGGATTTCTTCATTTCATTTGAAATTTGGATTTAAATAAAATTAGACTCAGTTTTGATCCTTTATTTTATGGTTTTATTGAAGATTATTATTAATTTAGTGTTTTAAACAATTAATTGAATTCATTTTCCGTCTAATTTTGCAACAAATGATTAATGAATTTTTCATTTTCTCTATAATTTGTGATTACATTCTCTGAATGACTGGCAGTCAATAGGATTAAGATTTTCTTCCAATCATTTTGTCTTTAAATAAAAAACTCTTTAAATGATTCCGAATATATTTTTACACATTTTTTATATAAAAACTTCTGTTTTTGTTATTGATTTGAGTGACAGATGTTTTCAAATTTTGTTTTAATCATTTGACCGAATATTAATAATTTCATATTTTATTCAATTGTTTAATAATTTAAGGCAAGAATAAAAAGTACAAAATTGCAGTTTTTGAGGATATTTTTGACATTATTTAAAGATATAAGCAAGCAAATTAATTTATGCATGTTTATCATGATAGCAATTTATTGTTACATGTTAAATGTACATGTTAATTGCTTGTTAACACTGAAACAACACTGAATATATTATCATAACAATTTTATGATAAGAAAGGTTTAAATTTCTTTTTAAAATTTTAATGAATCAAATTAAAAAAATTTTAGTTGAATTGCAGGGTATTAATCACTCTAACCATTGATTAATTTCTTGCTATTATTATATTCTCTTTAAGTTCTCATAGTTTTATAATTTTTTTCCCTCAAATTTTAACCCAAAATGAGATTTTGATTTATTTTTAATTTTTGAAAGAAAAGTAGAAAATTATTTCCCATTTTTTTGGCATTTCGTTACTTAAGAAAGAATTTTGGTCTTAGATTAACTTGATTATCTTGGCTTTGATTGGCAGGATACATTTGTGAATTTTTAATAAGGATTATGTTTAAGCCATGCCTAAGGTCTTTAAAGCATCAAATCTAATATAAGCTAAAAAAATAAGACTCGTTTTGAAAATTGTTTATATCTTTTATTGAACTTTTGTGACTCAATTTAATTTAATTTTATTTAATTTAATTGAAAATTAGTTGAATTACTTCTATAAATCAATATTTTAAGAAACGTTTATCTCTTAGACTTGAGTTCATTAAATTGTTTCCAATTATAAGTTATGTAAGAAGTCATGAGTCATGAGTTGTGGGTTCACTCAATTATTTAATGAATTAAATATTAAATACTTTCTATCGATATATTAAATATTGATTTTAATGAATTCAATTTGATTTCTAATTAATTACTATTAATAGTAAATATTTTTAAGTATAAAAAATGTGTTTTGAATAATAAGTTTCGATAAAATTAATGTTTTAAATAAGAAATTATCTGATATTTAATTTAATGGCAATAAAATGAAACTAATATTCACTAAATTATTTGTTTAATTAATAAATTGATTTAATTTGTTTTTTAAGTGAGTATTTGCGTCAAATTTATTGCTATCGATTAACAAATTGTTTGACTTTCAATCTCTTAGACAGACCTCAAAAACAATTATTTTAAATCAAATTACATAACAAATCATTAATTACTTATTTTGTTCATTAGTAAAATTGATATAGTTTTGTTACTCGCTCATTCATCTATTACAATTTAAATTCTTTCAATTTAATTCTCATTAATTTCTTTAATAATCATTTAAATTCTCATTTAGTGCTGTTCGCACTGTTTTTTATGGGAGCGCCTCCACTCTCGCCTCCACTCTTAACTTCATTCTCACCATTCATTAACTCAAATAAATTAAGGATTTATCATATTTTGTAGTAAATTTATCCATTGACTAATTGCCATCACTAATCAAGATAATACTCTTTAATATTTTTTGAAATTTACTTAATAATAATATATGAGTGAATGACTTTTTTTAAAAAAATGAAGATTTGAACAAAAAAAATTGGTTTCTATGGTTTGGCAGTACTTTGTGACTTCTCGACGTCTATTGAACGAATGGCTTCCACTCCTACAGACATTTCCTCAACCGGAATATCTTGAGTTTCAGTCGGTTTGTCTTCTATTCAAAAAACAAAAATTTCTGAAAATCTTAAAACATTTACACAAATACTCCAATTATTTATATGAATGCTTTGACTTTTTTTTTAGTTTTTATAAAGAAAACAAATCCAATGATAGCAACGATCACTAGAATGATGACAACTACTCATTTATAACATAAATTAATGAATTTCAGATAAATATAGTGTCTTGTAGAAATATTGATTCGTTAATTACTTTGTTTATTAAATAATTTGTATGGCATTCAAACAGATTTTTATTATTATATTATCGATTTTTTTTCAAATATTGAACTTTTTGTATTTTTTTGGATTTAAAATCCAAATAATATTTATAATAATTACTATAATATTAATATTTGCAAAACAATAATACTTAACAAATGAATTGAAACAAAAATTTCTAATAATAATAATAATATGGTTATGATTATCGATTGATTGCAAAATATTTTCAACTAAAAATATTTGGATTCACTTTAAATTATATGTAAAGATATTTCATAAAATAAAGAAAGAGAAAAGTATAATGTATTACATCGATATTGAAAAAGTACCTAGAAACAATGTTCGGGCTTCTAAATCGAGACAAATTCAAGCAAATAACCAAGATTATAAGAAATTCAAGATCGGACTCCAAATGATTTGTTTTATGTTTTGTTTGACTTGTTTTCTATATCAGAGCTCACAATTGGTTACTCTTTATTTGAGCGGAAAGACTGTCGTTGAGAATAGAGTCGAAAGATTTAAATACAGCGAATTACCTGCACTTACCATATGTTTACCTACTTTTATGGATATGGAAAAATTCGCAGATTATTGGCTCAAAAACTCAAATAACCAAGAACATCAAAATTACTACAAAGAATTTGTTGAACTAAGACAAAAGATAGAAGTGTCATGGTCAGACGAAACATACAATAAGCAAATACCATTGTTTGAGAAATTCTTGTGGAATGTATTCATTAAAGACTCTAATTTAACATTAGAGGAGTCATTTGATAAGTTTACAGTTGATATTCATATGGAATTTAGACAATCGGGTCAAGCATTCAATGAGACGTCACATATAATTTCATTACCGCTTCCAAAACATATTCAATCTTTAATCCCATTTCTTGACCCCCGAAAGTGTATAACTTTATTCAGTGATTTCGATGACTTTTATCGCAATCTTAAGATAAATCCGATTCAAATTGAATTGAAATTCATTCATAAAAAGATAACCTTTCCATTTGTTCGATATCACCAAGGGGATTTTTATTTTGCCCTTCATTCTCCTAATTTGTTACCAGACTTTAAGCGCGAAAACATATTTCAGAAGTTAAGAATGGGCATGGTCAATTATATTACATACTCAGAATCTCAAATGAAATTATTGCCCAAACCTTATGAAACTGAATGCATAAAATATGAGCTTAAAAGTGATGGAAAACAGAATACAAGGAATGATTGCATACAGAAGTGCGTCCATCAAAGGTTAAGACAGAAATTTAGTTTAAATTGCATTTGGAGTTACGATAACCTTAAACTTCTGAGACGTGAAAATCTTCTGAATCAGTCAAATATGAGGTTTTGTGACCATCAAATTGAGACCAGAATTTGGCAAATTGTTGAGGAACACCACAAATCGACTAACATTTGTGAAGACAAATGCCCTAAAAACTGTTTCGAAACATTTTATACTTATGAAATACAGACCAGAAATGGTGACTTATTCCGTGAAGAGCCCCATATATTTTCAATTAACCTTGATCATAACCGTTTTCCTGATCAAGTGATTGAACACAAGCCAAGTATAGATTGGATTACTTTAGTATCAAACTTAGGAGGACTCATAGGAATGTGGTTGGGTTTGAGTGTTCTTTTTATTTGTAATTTTATTCTCAATAATATATTTAATAAAATATTAAATACTTTTTAATAATATTATGTGTTATAACAAATTCTTTATTTTTGTTTTAAATTTAATCTTAAGTAATAAACTTAATTCAAATTTTTACAAAAATTGTACAAAAAGTGTCATTTTCTATAAAAAAAATATTTTAGAAAGTTTCCCGAAGCTAAGTTTCTTTTTTTCAAGAACCTATTTTAATTAAAACCACAAATTAATAGAATTACAGCAAATATCATTTTTCTGTCATCGCTGCTCAAATGAATACTTCCATGCTCAAATCAAATTCATCGCTGATCGAAAACAAACACTTCAATGAATGAGATAAGTTTAAGATAACATCTTAGAATGAAATTCACTTTTTTTTCGGGCTTTTGTTTGACGACTTTTAAAAATTTATAGTTTCGTTTATTTCTATTCATTTCCTCATATGTTATACTTGTATTGAATTTAATTTTTATTTCATTCAATTTTGTTATTTTTATGACCAGACTCTAGTCACTAGAGTTTAACGAAAAATTGTTGAATTCATTCATACATTTTGGCAAAAAATGAACTAATATTTTTAAAACAGAGAAAACTATTGATTATTCACAAGTTATAAGACATTAATTTGATCATCGATGACAATCATTTGAGTTGAGGGACATTTATTTGAGAAGCGATGACTATCATTCTCGCATCGATGACAGATAAATGATATTTACTGTAAATTCAACAGAAGTGTATGAAGAATATAAGGGAATGAATAGAAATAAACGAAACTATAAATTTTCAAAAATATCGACAAAAAATGGCCCGAAAAAAGGGAATTTCATCCTAAGATGTTATCTCAAACCTGTCTCATATCTATTCATTGAAATGTTTGTGTTTTTGTATCAATAAATGCTCTTTTCAAAAAGTGAGAAATTTGATTTGAGCATGGGAGTATTCATTTGAGCAACGATGACAGATAAATGATATATGCTGTGGTAACATTTTTAATACTTTAAGTAATAATAATTAATTTTCAGTTTATAAAATATGAACATGCAATTATTTGCAAATAAAATTATATATATTTCAAATAATGTAGTTTAATACAACATTAGTCTAAATAAAAAATGTCAAAATTGAATAACAGTTAGTTATCAACAGAATATTATTTAAGTTTTCAATTAAATAAAATAATTAAATTAAAACTATATTTGATTAAAAAAATTAAGCAAAACATTGGGTAAACTCATTATTATATAAGTCCTTACATTGCGATTCATTATATTTCACAATATTCATTCAATTATCAATAGACTATCAAAATTTAAAATAATAATACATAAAGTATAATAATATTAACAAACAATAATAAAATGTTGTATGTTTCTTTTTAAATGTACCATATTTTAAATAAAAAAATAAAAAGGTATAAATGCTTTATTAAGAATTAAAACGACTTATTCCTAATTGAATAACATTTTAAACTGAACAAGGTAAATTTCCAATACAAAATAAACTTAAAAATACTGAAAATTAAAAAAATAATGGATTAATTCATGGCTCAAATTTGAGAAAATGGCATTAAATTATAAGGTAAAATAGGTTGTAAAAAATGATCATGATAACTTTGGCTCCATTTTTCAGTAAAAGACAAAAGTTGGTCTATCGGTCGCCAATTTGAAAAACATAGGAATCCAAATAGAATAGAGGGCTACGATTATCCCAAACACCCAATCAATGAATCCAAGAGTAATTCGAGTACAAAGACTTCGTTTCATTTTACGTTCGAAGTATTCGATATCGCCTTTTCTTTGAATGATTCCCTGAACCACTTGTTTCGAAGGCTTTTTCAGATCATATGTCAGACCTAACTTTTCGCAAATGTCTATAAACAAAGTAGCAGGGTTGAATACTTCCCACCACTTTTTTTCACAGTTGGCGTAATCCTGGATTAAAATAATAAATTTTATTTCAATTTATTTAAAATTTGTACAAAAGAAAAATTTATAAGCAGAAATATCCATGAACAAATAAAAATATGCCTCAATTACAGAAACTCAAATGTTTTGAAAGAGCTTTATATCAAGCACACCCTATGGCCCTATGGGGCTCTCGCTATGGCTTGTTTTTATGAATGAACCTTTCATAGGAAATCTTTATAATGGACTTCTCGTAGAGGATTTTTCAGGAGTTTTTTGAGAAATATTCCCCTCATTTCGATTATCTCTTTTTAAATAATCTTTACTCAAAATTTTTACTTAATTTTGTTTAAAATTATAATTAATCAAATAAATAATTAGCTTAAATTTAACCTAGATTATATATTAAAAACTATAATTCTATAAATGGACTTAAAATTGAAAATTTTGCAAAAATATTATTATTCTTACCATTGGGAAAGAGTGATGATAATTATGAGAACCTGTTGAATAATATAATTAATTAATAGAAATTTGTCCTTGGTACGGTGCATCAAATTATATAAATCCAAAAAATGGTTAAATTCCTTTCCAGACAAAATATCGATATTTCATAGACTATTTTCAAAATAATGTCAATATTTTAGCTGTAAAACATTAAATATTGATACTTGTTTATCTTCCGAATAAAGCCAATTGATCTTGCATGATAATTATTTCTAATAGTTTTTAAGATTTTCTAATTATAAGTTTAACTATTTTTTTATAAAAATTATTGTAAGTATTAATATTTATTATTCATTCATAGATAAAATGTGATCATTGATCAATGATCAAGGTTAGTCTTCGATTGAATCTAATGCTGAATAATTAATTCATTGGTTTTAATTTTAAGCGATATCTCAAAACCTTTTAATGTTAGCCTTTAAATGCCTTAAAAATAAAAATAATTATTTATGAAATCAAAAAAATTTTGATTATAAAAAGTTGAAATTCAATAAAATTTGTTATTTAAAAATAACACAAAAATAAATGAAATTCATTTTTATTTATTGTTTTTAAAGAAAAAATTGTTTAAAAGCTTTATTGGATTTGCATTTTATATAAGATTTCATACTTAAATTCAGTTCCTTTTTTGATTGATTTGTTTAAATTTAGTAAAAAACTATTTTTTAATTTAAGTTTTGTTGTAAAAATGAAACATACCTTCTCCCATACTAAGATACATGGTCAATTTACTCTCAGTTGGACCAATATTCTTATCATAGGGACGTTTTCCTATAAAAATACAAACAATAAATTTTAAATATATTAAAGAAAAATTTAATAATTATATGATTTGTAAAATAATAAATTCATTGAAAAACTACTCCTTCAACAAAAGGTCTGAAATTTTAATATAAATAATTTGATAATCATCAAGATTAGATTGATTTTAATTTTTGATAGCCTTAATTTATTACCAATAATTGTTAGATTTTAAGATCTAAAGACTTTATTTTTCAATTTCAAAGATTATTTTATTTATTTTTTCATTATATATAAGAACTTCCATTTAATTCAAAAAATAATTATAAAACAATAATAATTTAAAATAATGACTAACTTATGATATCATATAATAAAAGTCACTTTTATCTTTGATCAAGTAAAAGTGACCTGGTAATTCTAACCAAGAGTGTATGTCTACTGCTTGTTTACTGCTTTTATTCTTGACTAGTTTTCAATATTTTTATCCTTTTGCTTTTTTTTGAGAATTTTAATATCATATGAAACTGATCTTGAACCTTTACATTCTAGTTCACTCAAGTAATAATTAAATCATTTTACGACGAATTCTCAATTAAATAATTATCTTTCATCTAAACTATTAAATCTCTTCAATTGTAAACACAATTAAATAAAACCGGAAAAAAATCATAAAAAATTTATACAATTTTATTCTACGAAACAATTAATGTTATGTCAATAGAAAATATGTGAACCCATTTAATAATTTTTTATTAATCTATCAAAAATTAAGGTCAAACACTATGAATGTTAAGTGTTATTGAAATAAAGTACCTATTATTTCATTTTTAACTCAATCTAAAAATCTCGTGTTTCTCATCAGACGAATCATTGATTTATTTGAAACAAAAATTAAATTATTTTTTTAAAATCGATTCCTTTCTTTTAGTCCAAGAAATGATTTCCTTAAACAGTATAATAAATAGGTCAAAACTTAAAAGGATGAATTACTTTCAATTAAATAATTTTTTTTCAATTAAACTAATTGATCTTGGTTAGTTTACTTTGTTTATTAAAGTTTAGAAATTTTATAATAGAAAAGTTTCATTTGTTTTATTTAAACTACATTTAAATTTTTAATGTAATTGTTTGTTGATAATGTCCTCGACAATGATATTTAGCAAGTTTTGTTTTGACGATTAATGGTGTAATCTTTATAAAATAAAATAAAACTAATGGATTATTGTTAAGAATAAAAATATGAAAGGCATTCATTAATTTTAATCCATTTTTTTATAAAATGAATTTTAATCCAAAAATAATTTTCAATTTTTGTTTAAAATGAAATTAAGAGATTTTTGAGCGTCAATTGACAGTAATTTAAACATTGAGGACAGATATTATAATTAAACTATAAATGTAATAATACTTTAAGTTAAAAAAATTTATTTTGATGATTTCAATAACAACTCTTAGAAATTTCGTTAAATAACATAATAGTTATATCGAAAGTACTTAAACTTTTTTTTTAACGATTTCAATGAAACCATTTTGAGATATGGTGTTTTTCATTTGAAATTCTATCTCTGGTAGTTTATGGTTCCCCTTTTCCCAATCGTAATTACTCTGTACT